>JACEIK010002167.1:50428-62688 GCA_018107945.1 Datura stramonium | reverse complement strand
GGAAGATTATTCTGATGGAGCTATAATGCTAGAATGGACTCACAATCAATGACAAAATTCAATGGACATGATAGGTACAATAATGCTGTAGCAGCCAAGTACAAAATTCTAGATTCAAATAAATGGAATTTAAGATAAAAAGTGTACTTCCAGGTTCTGCTTGTCATGAAGAATTTCTAATTTCGTATATTATCATGTTTGAAGAGTGGTTGGAAAATCATATCTACATCTCAGCTAAGCCATGTTATGTTGGAAAATCATGTTATTCAGTATAAGTTAAAAGATTTGAATTTATTTTCTTATTTAAAGGGTAAAAAGACAATAGCAACAGAAGTAGTACAGTGTAGGACTTTCCCTTTGCCCGGAGAGTGAGCATATATAGATAAATATTTATTTTGACTTGAAACAAATTAAATGTGGGCTTCCAACAGTCGAATAAGAGTTAGACTCATACCTATTGCATCTAACGTCCAACAAGAGTTAGACTCACGTCCACACTTGCTAGATTGTGCTTGTTGTGCTGCGGGCTGAACTGATGGAGCTGGCTGCGATGGTGCCTGCTGTGTTGCGGGCTGAACTGATGAAGCTGACAGTGATGGTGCCTGCTGTGCTGTGGGCTGAACTGATGAAGTTGGTTGTGGTGGTGCCTGCTGTGCTGCGGGCTGAACTGATGGAGCAAGCTGTTGTATTGAGGCTTGAACTGATCTATCCAGTTGTGATGTGGCTGAGATTGAAGGTGTTGGTCGAGGTTTCGATTGAAGAAATGATGTTAATGGTAGTATTGACTGATGTGGTTGTGATGTGGGTGCATTTTCTGAAGTATGTGTTGATTGAACTGACTTTGACAAGTTAAGATAAAGCTTCGTCTTCGCCATCTATATTACATAAATACCATAAAGCTCACATCTTTACTATCAAAAACCTTCAGATGATTTACACTTAAGTCATTGCACTCACTAACATCTAGAGTAGAAAATTTAGAATAGCCAGAACACCTATATTAGAACATTGGAATAACAAAGTAAAATCACAAATCCAAACATATTTGTGGACAAATAATCTCATGTCATGTCAAGCCCTTTGGAAATAGAAAAGATTCCAATAGATTTTACCTTTACTATAATTTCTTTTGGAAGCAAAAGGAAAAAAGTTTGTAAAACAGACCAAAAGGTGATCCTGTTAGACCAGTGTTCCTGATCTGTAACCATTCTGCTCAATCATAATGCAAATTAGGCTAGCCAAATAAATTAGGAAAAGAAAGCTCCAGTTATAACTTTTTTTACGGAATTAAATAACTTTTTTTCTTTCTATTAGGACAGGTATAACTATTTTTTTTCAAATAGAAGCATCAAGCAAGAATGCACCAATCAATTAATTAAAGATGCAACAAAACAGAGGCAATCCTTGTAGGTATGCTGCGAATACATCATAAAATATCTATGATCACAAGACACAAATTGTTTCTTATCCTTATTAAATGGTAAGTTGAGTGATAACCACTAGCAGATACATGTACTAAGTTTTCAATCTATATCATAGTGAGTAGAGTGATATATGATAGCCAAGTTTACAATCTATATCATAATGAGACAGATAGTGAATCACATTGTATGAGACGTGGTGCACCATTCTTACTGGATAAGAACCTCAATCATATTAATACACTTATTCTTGGCAGCACAGTTCCTCATGAAGCTACATGATAAGAAATCATACCAAAGTGGTTAACCAATCTAAGTCAGCAACCAAATTCTTGACACCTTTACAGTTTCAGCTGGACCAAGTAAAAGCAAAACATCAGTCCACATTACGATGGATCTTATAGTCAATGCAAAGAGAACACCAGACTCAACATCATCCCACATTAGGAGATTTGAAATAAACTGATAGTAAACAAAAGAGTAACCTACAGCTCATCAAAAAAACTTCATATCTTAATAAAACAACTTAATTCCTATTAAGACATATGCTCATCTATTGCAATTTGAATATTTTCATAATCAATATCAAAAAATGTTCATATTCTTGTTGTTGGTATGGTCATTCTCGCATATTTCTTCTTCATCAGCTTGGCCCATGTCAAATAGATCTCTTGGCTTTAGATGCATAGCCACACTCCATTCTTTATCAGTTTCATCATCAACATAATAGATCATATTTGCTTGAGATGCTTCAATATAAGAATCATCATCCTCACGATCATCAGTGTGAATCAACTTAGAAAAATTGACACATTTAAAATTCCATAACATCTTTTTTGAACCCTCTATCCCGAGTAGTATCATCCCATTGGCATTTGAAGAGCATAACCCTGAACTGACCATAATAATTAAGCTCAATAATATCTTCTAACTTCCCATATTATGGCAACTCTGCTTGCCTTGCATTTCTATCAGCATTAGATGCAATACAAAAGGTGTCAGATGTCAGAAAAACTCCACTATTTTGAGTTTTTAATCCTTGTTCTCTAGATAAAGTTCGAAATTTGAATCCATTAATGTTATAAGCATTGAACCTTCTTGCATTTGAGATTGGACCTCGTGCTAAGAATTTTAGGTCGCTAGAGATTACGTCTGATACATCCAGATTCATAACCTAAATAAAAAAAAATATTTTCGTTAAATATTCTAAATTCAAAAAAGAAAGTCATGTATATATGAACATTCTAATACCATTCACTCACTCGCTTTGGAAACCAATCAACAAACTCTTTATTAACTCTCCTCTCCACCTCTGTTGTTGAAGGTTTTCGACCTCTTGAACTTCTTCTTATGTGATCCTTAATGTTAAAGTAGGTTAAAGTCTCACATTGGTTGGGGAATGGACTGATGGTTTGTTTATATGGACTTGGGCAATCCTCACCTCATGAGCTAGCTTTTGGGGTTGAGTTAGGCCTAGGTGTCATATCTTTACATGGTATCAGAGCCAGGTCCATTCCCGTTTGGGCTCCCAGTCCACACTCCAGTCTCGGTTGGGCACAGGTGTGAAGGGGGTAAAGTAGGTTAAAGTCTCACATTGGTTGGGGAATAGGGCCCGATGGTTTGTTTATATGGACTTGGGCAATCGCAACAACAATTAGTTAAACTATGAACGTGATTCTATTAATAATATGCAATAAATAATTTTATGGGTCGTTTGGTTTACAATTAGTTGCGCATGTGGACATTAACCATAAAACAAAGATTATTTCTACAATAAATAATTTTAGGCATCGTTTGGTTTACTATTAGTTGCACATGTAGACATTGATCATAAAATAGAGTTTATTTATGCAATAAATATTTATTAGGAGTCTTTTAGTTTACAATTAGTTGTGCATGCGAAGATTGTTGTAAAATAGAGATTATTTATGCAATAAAGGAATTTTAGGGGTCGCTTGGTTTAACAATTATTGTGCATGTTGGTATTAATTGTAAAATAGAGATTATTTATGCAATAAAAAATTTTAGAGGTTGTTTGATTTACAATTAATTTCAGCATGCGATATTGATAGTAAAACAAAGTTTACTTATGCAATAAATAATTTTAAGCATCTTTCGATTTACAATTAATTGCGCGCGCGGGCGTTAATTGTAAAACATATATTATTTATGCAATAAATAATAATTTTAGGGGTTGTTTGTTTACAATTAGTTGCATATGCGGGCCATTGATCGTAATATAAAGATCACATGCGATAAACTTTAGAAGTTTTTGGTTTACAACTAATTGCTCATCACGAGCATTAGGCAAAAGAAACTATGGAAGAGTGGACCTGACAAGTATAAGATTAATAAATAATTTTAGGGGTTATTTGGTTTTATAATTAGTTGTGCATATAGTACTTGATCAAAAATAGGGTGTTTATGCAAATTAGTTGCGCATATGGTAGCGATCATAAAATAGAGATTATTTATGCAATAAATAATTTTAGGGGTTCTTTGATTTACAATTAATTGTGCATCTTTGACATTGATCCTAAAAGAGAGATTATTTATGAAATAAATAATTTTAGGGGCAATTTTCTTTACGATTAGTTGCGCATGCGGACGTGACCATAAAATAGAGATTATTTATGTAATATATAATTTAGGAGTAGCTTGATTTATGATAAGTTACACATACGGGCATTGATTGTAAAACAAAGATCGTTTATGTAATTAATTTGTGCTATTTATTTTCGATGAATTGTGTGCAGTGTGTAATATGATTATTTATTTGTCAATAATTTAAGATTCATTTGTTTATATCAATATATATAGACATATTAAGATTAATATTTCGCAATATAATAATGTAATTGTTGATTATGTATGAGATTGATATATGATAGATGTGTAGATGCTATAGAATTATCCACCTAATGTGTTTCAAAATATTTTATACATTTTGTTATCAAGATGTTTTATTTAAACTATCTCATATAAATATAATATAAATTCTGCAATATAAATATGATATTATTAAGCTAAATATGGTTTTTTCTTAATTGTGATTATATTTCTTGTATAAAGTTATGAGACTAACCTCGGTGGATGATATTTTATAACAGCGAGTTGTATTTTATAATTATTTTTTCTGCAGTGTGAAATAAATATTAATAATATAAGTATTAAATACAATAATATTACACTAAACTAATATCATTACACCCTCTTTTAAATATATGATACATCTATCAAAATGGTACATAAGATGTTGTTAAATATCTTTTTCACATCGAGAGAATGATCGGATACTTAGAAAATGAGGAAGGAAAATATTGGTAGAAATATTTACCTGTTCCCTTTTTGTTATTTTTGGTCTGCGTGACCTTGTTTTATTGTCGGGAAACTTTTATTATTATTATAATATATATATATATATATATATATATATATATATATATATATATATAATTTTTATTTTGAAATTCTGCTTAAAAATACCGGAGGAAATAAAACAATTTTCTATTACAACCACTAAGTTGCACCACTAAGTTGCAAATTACATGAAATAAAACGGTAGTTAAGAAAGCAAAACACATTTATTTTCATAATTATAAAACAAGCTCTTTTTATTTCACTCACAGGCAAATACTCACAATTTTTTTAAAATTTATAATTATATAACAAGAACAACAACATATTCAGTATAATTCCATAAAGTGGGGTATGGAGAAAGTAGAATGTACTTAGACCTTACCTTTATTTCAAAGGTAGAGAGGCTATTTCCAATAGACCATTGGCTCAACAAATTATATGGCCTAATCTAATTGGTATAAATCTAAAACCTTCTCAAATAAATTTAGAAAAAAACATCAATGGCCATATTTTGATCTAACCCGCCTGAAAATAATATTCAAAAATTTATTAATTATGTTACATCTTCTGTTGGAAGAATAGTTCAAAGTTGTAGGAAATCAAATTTGTTTAGGATTTGATATTTGATATTTATTTAATTCATGTCTAGTTTGAATTTATTTATCGAATTTATATTGGAATAGATTTTCTAATCCTAGTATAATTGATTTTTTAGTATTATAAATATGAGTGCTCTGTCACATATTTTCTTGTGGTGTGAGAATTGTTGAGATTGTAGAGAGCATTCAAAGATTCGTATGTTTATGAAATAAAATAATTTTCCTTCAAATTTGTATCAGAGCTTCTACGATCTTGGTAGAGAATCAAATAGCTTCTGCTATCGGCTGGCAGCACTAGCCAATATATGTCATTTGTCTAGCCAATTAATGATTATGCAGGAAAAACTCTGACTAATGATTATGTTAGCAAAAGTCGGGCCAATGATGTATGCATGAAAAAAAATAATCATGTAGACAAAGATTGATAAAAAGATTATAAGTTTTAAGAGTGCAAGCAAACATGGCGCAAGAGGAAGAAGCCTTTTCTAAAAAAACGGAGATAAGTAATTGACAACTAAAAAAAATTTGATTACAAGTGAATCAACAATTGAATATTTATGAGAAATGTATCAATAATTGAATGTTGGAGAGAATTGCTCCAACACACACAAAAAAAAAAGTTGGAAAGAAGTGCTCCAACATTCAAAGTTGAAGAGAAGTACTTTAACAATTGAATGTTGATAAAAAACGCATCAACTATTGAAAGTTGGAGAGAAGTGCTCCAACATGACTAAGAAAAAAAAGAAAGTTGGATAGAAGTGCTCCAACAATGAAGGTTGAAGAGAAGTACTTCAACAATTGGTCGTTGATGAGAAGTGCATCAACACTTGAATATTGGAGAGAAGTACTCCAACACAAATAAAAAATTAAAAGTCAGAGATAAGTGCTTCAACACCAAAAAAACTTAGATAAAAGTGTTTCAATGCAAACAAGAAACTGGGAGATTGGAGAAAAGTGTTCCAATACAACTATAACAACAACAAAAAGGTAAAAGCATATAACTTTGAATTACGGGAGAATGTTGAAAGAATAATTCAAAGTTATAAGAAATCAAGTTTGTTTAGAATTTGATATTTAGTATTTATTTAATTCATGTCTAGTTAGGATTTGTTTGTTGAATTCATACTGGAATAGATTTTTTAGTCTTAGTCTAATTTGGTCTTCTAGTATTATAAATAGGGGTGTCTTGTTACATATTTTCTTATGGTGTAAAAATTATTGAGATTGTAGAGAGAATTCAAAGATTCGTCAGTTTATGAAATAAAATATTTTCCTTCATCTTCTTATTGGTGTATTTTAAATCAACTCTTAATTTATCAGAACCCAACTCATAAATCAGGATTTAATTAAAACTCATACCCGCCACGTCTGATTGCTCATCTAAAAAAAATAGTTTTTTCTATTGTAAAATTTGCTATTAGTTACCCAATTGTCTTGTCCATTTTTTTCTTTTTGTTCTTTATATAATATCTTCCTAACTAGTATATTATGAACTCAAAATTAGAATATATTCTTATTCTTTAATCTGTATTATTGTTGTAGGGGGAAAAGGTGTAGGATAAAAAAACTATTTCATTCTTTTATTTTGATTTTGAATTTTGGCTATACACATAAAAATAAATGCAATGTACATAATTATTTAATTAAATCATCTTCTGTTGAACTAATTGTTTTGTATGAATGTCGTGGTTTTTTCTGCTATGTCGTTGGTTGAAAAAATAAAAAAAATTAAATTTAAAATGGTAGGCGATATACAATAAGAAAAGTAGTGAACGTAGTGAAAGGGATAACTTTCTTTTTTTAATTTCTAATTTATTATGAAATTCAAAATTAAACCAATCATATGAGCTAATATATTAAGTGATTTTAAATTATTTTAACGGAAAATAACTATTTAAACACAATATCTCTTTTTTTTTTATAAATAAAATCTAAAATGTAGAGATTGCATTTTCATCGAATATAAGTAAGCTTCTCGTTTCTGAAGAAATCTCAAGCAAGACGCAGATAAATCTAGGCATGTATTGATAATCAAAATTGTTGAGTACATGCTCCTATATATAGGAATTCATACAGAGTGTTAGAGTCTTAGGCTAATTATAAGAGTCCTAGTTATGCTTATCTTACACACTTAGAGTTATATTACATGTGAACTATACAATTACAAGTGTAGAGGACTCTTAACTCCTAACAACTAACCAATACTTCTAACAGATCTCATTCTCTGCAAGGTAGATCAACTTGATCTAACTTGATCATTATCTTTAACACTTTTTCTCAAGTTGGTGATTGCTGGAACAATTACTCCTAGCTTGCTTCTAAAGCCAGCAAAGACTTGCTTTGTCAAAGCTTTTGTATGAATGTCATCTAGCTGATCCTTAGGCCTCACAAACTGCGTAAGAAGTTGTCCTCTGACCACCTTTTCTTAAATAAAATGATAGTCCATTTTTACATGTTTGGTTTTGGCATGCATAACAGGATTAGCTACATTTACAAGGCACTCAAATTAGTATAATACAATGTAGGAACTGTTCTGAGGTACACTCCAAGATCATGAAGTAGATAGATGATCCATGTCAATCTCTGTTGTAGTGGAGGCCACTAATGTTCTATATTCAGCTTCAGTACTTGATCTTGCCACTGCGGTCTGCTTCTTTTAGGCCTATGAGATATAGTTTGCGCCTAGGTAGATGCTATAACCTGTAGTGGATCTCCTAGTGGTAGTGCATCCTCCCCAATCAACATCTGAATAGCCATACAACCTACAAGATGATTGTGAGATAAGTTTGAGTCCATAGTGTAGAGTAACTTTGATATACCTGAGGATTCTTTTGTCTCCTTGAAGAGGTTCACTGTTGGGGTATTGCATAAACTAACTGGCTTGATTCATTGCATGAGTGGTATTAGGCCTTGTAAGTGTCAGACACTAGAGGCTACCAACCATCCTTCTATATATAGAGACATCAATTGGGCTTACAACAACTTCATGTAGACCATGTTTTTGTGCCAAAGGGGTAGCAGCGGCTTTGGACAGTGTCATATAAGTCTTTTCAAGTAGTTTAGCAGCATATTTACTTTGACTCAAGTAAATTCCTCCTGCAAAATGTTTGACCTCTAGTCCTAGAAAGAAGTGCAAATGACCAAGATCTTTCATAGAAAACTCCCTTCCAAGTTGCAAAAACCACTGCTGAGATATATGACTAGTCACTTCCTGTTAAAATAATGTCTACATATAGTAAAAGAAATATGGTGCCTTTTTGAGTTTGTAATGTGAACAAGAAGGGGTCTGCCTTACTATAAGTGAACCCAAGGTGTAGTAGATGCATGCTAAATCTATCAAACTAAGCTCTTGGTGCCTGTTTAAGGTCATACAATGCCTTATTTAGTAGACAAACATGATGAGGGTATCTAGCATCAATGAATTCAAGAGGTTGACTCATATATACCTCTTCTTGCAGGAAACCATGTAAAAAGGCATTATTGACATCTAGCTGCCTGATTTTCCATTTGGAGCTAATAGCAACTAAAAGAACCACCCTGATAGTTGTGGCCTTAACCACTAGGCTGAATGTTTCTTCAAAGTCGATCCCTTCAAGCTGAGAAAAACTCCTAGCAACAAGTATTGATTTATATATATCCGCTGCTCCATTAAACTTCAACTTAGTCTTGAACACCCATTTTGAACCAACTAGATTCATATTTGCAGTTTTGAGTACTAATGTCTAAGTCTTGTTGTTGTGTAAGGCATTGATCTCCTGCTGCATAGCTGTAAGCCAATATGGTGACTTTAGTGCCTCGTTAGTAGTCCTTGGTTCTCTTAATGTCTCTTCTTTGCAAGAAACAAGAACATGTAATGATAGGAAGTTATCTTTACCTTGTGTTTGGTGATCATGTGATGCCCTTGTGGTACAAGAGGTGCTTCAACTGAGTCAACTGGTTGTAGTATGGTGTCTCCTGATTATTGGTTCTTAGTCATATTATATTCTGAGAGATCAACTTCTAATTGTATCCCTTGTGGAATGGACATAGAGAAGGTAGAACCAGATGGACCACTATCTGAAACTGCATCTGAGAGTTCAATATCACTGTTGACATCAATAGGTAGGAGTGTTGGTACGTGTGCAGCAACATCATCACCAACAACTTGTGTTTGATCAAGTGCATGCTCAGTAGTTGGTAATACAGTAGGCAGTGCTTCCCCTAGATTGATATCATCCTGTGCCTGTAATTTTGAGAAAAACTCAACAAAGGTAGCTAGATAAGGTGAGACATCAATGTTAGCCTGAGTTTTGGTTGGGTACAAAAGGCAATATACATTCATCAAAAATCACATGTATGGACACATACACTTATTGGAGGGTGATAGAATCTGTAGCCCTTGTGCAAGCTGTTGTATCCTATGAACACACAAGGATAGGGCTTTTGATTGAACTTGGTACTACCTTTTATATATGGAAAACACCTAAAGCCAAACACCTTTAAGCTATTGTAATCAGGTTTCTCACCATATAACTTAACGAATGGAATCACCATCTTTAAAACTGAAGAGGGCAATCTATTAATGAGGAACAATGTAGTGAGAAAGGCCTCCAACCATAGGAATAAAGGAAGATTAGCATGAAACAGAAGAGTTAATCAAGTCTCAACAATATGCCTATGTTTTCTTTCTGAAACTCTATTTTATTCAAGTGTGTTTGGACATGAGATGTGTTTGACAATACCACAATTTTCTAGATGTTTAATGAAGTTTGTGTTGATGAATTCACCACCTTCATCACACTAGAATATCTTAATCACTTTAGATAACTATTTTCCCACCATTTTCTAAAATTTGACAAATACCTCAAAGAATTCAGACTTCATTTTCAGTGGATAAAGACAAGTATATCTTGTGTGATCATCTATAAATACTATATAATATCTCATATGATGGGAAGATTCAATACGGGCAGGAACCCACAGATCATGATGTATTTTCAATAAAGATTCCTTCTCAGTTTTATTCTTCAAGCCAAATGGAAGTTTACAACTTTTGTCCAACTGACAACTAGAACAGATAGTATGCATTTTATTACAACTAGTAACAGTAATGCAACTACTACTACTCAAAGCTTTTAAAATCTTCAAACTAGGATGTCCTAATCTACCATGCCAAATGTTGTCTAAGGACTTCCAGTCTTATGTATTAGTCAAAGCATAGAGATTGTTATCCTTCAAAGCATAGAGTCCACTTCTCTTAGGTCCCTTGGCCAATAGTTTTCTTGTCTTCTATAAAAATTCAAGAGTGCAACAATTCTCTTTGCGATTTTACTAACTGAAAGTAGATTCTTAGCAATCTTAGGCACTACAAAGACCTCTTGTAATTTCAAACCCGATCTAGTTGTATTCTCAAACATGTGTTATGTATGATTACGATCCATACCCACAATGATCTTATCATATCTATTAGTGTTTAAGATCAGATAGAATATTTAAGTTATTTGTCATATGGATATTGGATCCCGAGTCCACATACAAAGTATCATCTATAGGTGATATATTTTGCAGGTTCACAACAGCTAATACTTGTGGTAGTTTATCTGCAGATTGATAAAAGTAGTCTTACTTGTAAAATCACTTAAAAGAAGTGTGGTTATTCCTGCCACAAATTTGACATGACTCAATAGTATTCCTTTGCTTATTTTCACCTTGGCAGCTTTGATTATTCTGAGCATTTGATCCTATCCAGTAAGTTTGAAGCCCCTTCTTCTAGAGTTAAAGTTGTTGTTTCCTCTTTTCTGAGAGTGGTTTCCTCTTTGAGCAGAGAATTCCATGTTAAAGTTCTATTGATGTGGCACTTATTCTTCATCCTTCCTCATATCAAAACCCCTGAGAGAATTGAAAAATTGATTGAGAGTGGGATATGATGCCTTACCTAGTACCACTATCCTAAATGTCTTGTAATTAGACCTAAATCTCTAGCAAAGTTAATCACTTTGCTATCTTCATCCGCGGGCTTGTGTATGGATGCAAGACCTTCACATATGCCTTTGAATTCTTTGATGTACTCATTAATCTTCTTGGTTCCTAGCTTAACACTTTGCAGTTGTTGTTTAAGCTGAAACTCTTTATCTTTTGTTGCTTGAAGATAGGCTTCTTCTAATCATTCCCATATCTATTTGGTAGTTGAGCAGCCCACAATCAGGTACATACTTTCTTCTGTTAAGGTGCATGAGATCTAGCTCCTTAGTAGTACATCTTTCTCCTCCCAGTCATCAATGTTGCCTCTATCTTCTGCACCTTTCTCAGTAATTGTAGCCGCAGCTTTCTCAGCAACCTTCCTTATAGTTGGTTCATTCATAGTTGGCTTATTCTCCTTGATGAGATAAGTTAATCTCATGACCTAGATCAACTGCACAAATGTCCTTCATATGAGATAGTTTGTTGGCTTAAGCTTAATGGAACAGGAGGTAATGAGATAGTGAAGAGAAGAAGTGGAAAGAGTATTGGTAGAGGAAATTTACACATGGGAGCATGCATATCATCCTTTAACACAAATTTGAATATGACTTTTTAAGGGGATATATATTTTATTTTATATTAGTTCATGACCCCCGCAAAGTTATAATATGTAATAGAAAATTCGGACATAGTTGGAGTGTGTTTTGAACCCTTTTCTCTATTAATTTCAAATAAATAATTTATATATAATCAATAAATACTTCAAAACAAATACATTATTTAGATTAAAACTATTGAGTTCGATTTAACTCGTAACTGAAAAGCTATACCACTCCATGCAAGTGATACATATCTTTTTCAAATTAATTGTGTCTGTTTTTTTTTTTTTTTGGGGTAACGATATGTTTCATTTGTTATAATGTACAATCTTATTAATCAG
>JACEIK010002166.1:215661-227625 GCA_018107945.1 Datura stramonium | reverse complement strand
GCCCCGGCTCCTTCCGCGATGGTTCGATGGATTTCTTATCCGGTCTTTCCCCGGGCCTTTTTCTAGCATGTGTGGCACTCAAAAACTCTTAACCAACATGCGAATAGGCCATCTTTGTGTCGAGAATTTTATGGGGTGTAACAGTTATACCATTCGTTGCCACCACAGCTCCCCTGAACCCCCATTCCAAGACTGTTTTTGATGACTTGTGGTATCCACCCACGAGTTGTTGGGTCATCTGTTCTATGTTGTTTTTGCCAGTTTTCTGCATTTTTCAAATTAAACTCCCAGGTCTATTCTTAGGCTTTTCAGGTGTATTAAAGTTTCATTGAAAAGATACCTCCATGACAAGGAAACCATAGGAGGGCTGGCAATGCCAACTGACCTGCCCCACCAGCTCCAGTAGCCCCTCAGGATGGCCAAGTGTCCTCAGCAAAATTCCGAGTGGCAATCCAGCTGCTTTCTCAGACAGTGACTAACCAAGTGAACTAGCAGGTTGTTCCGATGAATACAAATGGGTCCGCAGCAGCTGTTAAGGTTCGAGATTTCACCCGAATGACCCCTCCAGCTTTTCATGGATCTAAGGTGGGAGAGGACCCGCAGGAGTTTGTAGATGAGGTGCGGAAGATCACTCGGATTATAGGTGTTAGTTCCGTGGAGAGTGCTGATCTGGCTGCTTACCAGTTGAAAGTGGTGGCTCAGATTTGGTATGACCAAGGAATGAAGGGAGACCAGCAGGAGCAGGGACAATAGTGTGGGAAAAGTTCACCATATCATTTTTAGATAGATTTTTCCCTCGGGAGTTGAGGGAAGCTAAGGTCGTAGAGTTCATGAACTTAAAGTAGGGTAATTGGAATGTGACGGAGTATGCTTTGGACTTCACTCGGTTGTCGTGGTATGCTCCAGAAATGGTAGTTGAGCCAAGGGATCACATGCTTAAATTTGTCAACGTGGTATCAAACCTGGTACTTAAGGACTACAAGACCATGATGCTCATTAAGGACATTGACCTCTCCAGCCTCATTGTTCATGTCCAACAAATTGAGGAAAAAAAAGTTAAGGATATGGAACGAGATAATAAGCAGGATAGAATGAGTCAATCTGATTATAGCCTCTAGAGGTCTGGCGGTAGTAGTTGCCCACAATAGCAGCAACAGAGTACTCCAGCACCCACATCAGCCAGTGCCCCTTCCTTCTGGTCCCGCAAGGATCATAAAGGTGGAGCATCTAGCTCTCAGTGACAGAGTCACAGTGCCAACAACTCTACCCATCTTGTCCTAAGTGTGGCAAGAACCATCCAGGTGAATGCCTTATGGGCAAAGAGGGTTTCTTTGGATGTGGACAGTTAGGTCACAGGATAAAGGAATGTCCATCAGCGGGACGAGGAGATCACAGTCTACCACTTCAGCATCCCCAGTAGGCCATCCAGCTCAGTATGGTAGCACTTTAGGTATGGATGGCGATCAACACCAAAACCACTTTTATGCTTTCCTCTCGTTAGGATCAGGAGAGCTCACCTGACATGGTCACGGGTATGTTATGTCTCTTCCATCTAGATATGTCTACTAGATCCAGGAGCTACACTATCATTCATGACTTCTTATATAGTTGTTCAATTTGAAATAAATCCAGAAGTTCTCTCAGAACCATTCTAAGTCTCTACCGAGTTGGTGAGTCAGTTAGAGCCAGTCGGGTATATAGAAACTGCCTAGTCTTAGTGTTGAATAAATTCTTTCCAGATGATCTACTAGAGCTAGACATGGTTGATTTCTACCTCATTCTTGGCATGGATTGGTTACATTCCGGATATGCCTTAGTCGATTGTAGAACTATAGTCGTCAGATTTACGTTTCCAAATGAACAAGTATTTGAATGGATGAGTAGTGTTTTAGCGCCTAAGGGTCGGTTTATTTCCTACCTCAAAGAAAGAAAGCTCCTTTCAAAAGGGTGAATCTATCACCTAGTTCGGGTCAAAGAATCTAGCTTCGAGACCCTAACTATCTAGTCAGTTCCAGTTGTCAACAAGTTCCCTAACGTCTCTCCTGAAGATCTCCCCGGAGTTCCTCCCGAGCAAAAAATAGACTTTTGTATAAACTTTGTTCCAGACACTCAGGCCATCTCTATTTCTCCTTACATAATGGCTTCAACTGAGCTTAAGGAGTTGGAACAGTTAAAGGATCTTCTTGATAAGGGTTTCATTAGGCCCAACATCTCTCCATGGGGCTTTAGTGTTGTTTGTGCAAAAGAAGGATGGCACCCTCAGAATATGTATCAACTACCGTCAATTGAACAAGGTTACAGTTACAAAAAAAGGTATCCCCTACCCGATTTGAAGGCTTGTTCAATCAACTTCAAGGAGCTAGTTGTTTTTCCAAAGAAGATCCTAGGCTAGGGTATCATCAGCTTAGAGTCAGGGAATGTGATATATTGAAAATAGCCCTCAGAACTCTATATGGTCACTATGAATTTGTTGTTATGTCCTTTGAACTAACTAATGCCCCTGCAGCTTTCATGGACCTAACGAATAGAGTATTCAAGTTGTATCTGGACATATTCGTCATTGTGTTCATAGAAACATTTTGGTGTACTCTATAAAAGAGGAGGAGCATGCTAACCATTTAAGGATAGTGTCGCAGACTTCCAGGGATCGCCAGCTATTCGCTAAATTCAGCAAATGCCAATTTTGGCTAAAGTCTGTGGATTTCTTTGGTCATGTGGTATCAAGTAAGGGTATCAAGTAAGGGTATCAAGTGGATCCTTCAAAGATAGCAGTAGTGAAAGACTGACCTATACCTACTTCCCCAATAGATATCACAAGTTTCCTAGGTCTAGCCGGTTTGTAGAAGGATTTTCTTCTATTGCGTCTCCTCTAACTAAGCTAACTTAGAAAAAGATGAAGTTTCAGTGGTCAAATGTGTGTGAGAAGAGTTTCTAGGAGTTGAAGTCTCGACTCACTACAACTCTAGTTTTGACCTTACCAGAAGGAACATATGAGTTTCTAGTCTATTGTGATGCTTCTAAAGTTAGCCTTGGTTGTGTTCTAATGCAGCCGGAGCTTATGCCTCCATACAACTCAAAGTTCATGAGAAGAATTACTCGATTCATGATCTTGAATTGGCGGCAGTGGTGTTTGCTCTAAATATATGGAGGCATAACCTCTATGGGGTTTATATGGATGTTTTCACTGATCACGAGAGCCTTCAGTACATGTTCAGTCAGAAAGATTTAAACCTTCATCAAAGAAGGGGGTTGGAGTTACAAGGATTATGACATGAGCATGCTATACCACCTGGGCAAGGCCAATGTGGTGCCTGATTCCCTAAGAAGGATGTCTATGGGGAACGTTGCTCGTGTTGAAGAGGGCAGAAAAGAACTGGCACAGGATATTCACAGGTTAGCTCAGTTGGGAGTGCAATTGACCGTTTCAGCTAAGGGTGGAGTAGTACTGTAGAGTGGGTTAGATTCCTAGTTAATTGTTGAGGTTAAGTCAAAGAAGGATGAAGATCCCATACTGCTTAAGCTGAAAGAAGTGGTTCGACGAAAAGAATTGGAGACTTTCTCCAAAGGGGGAGATGGTGTGCTTCGATACTAGGGACTATGTGTACCAGACATAGGTGACTTGAAAAAGCAAATACTAGCAGAAGCACATAGCTCCAAATATTCTATCCACGCAGGTGCAACTAAGATGTATCGTGACCTACGCGAAATCTACTAGTAGAACGACATGAAGAGAGATATTGCAGAATTTGTGGCTAAGTGCTCAAACTACCAGTAGGTTAAGGTGGAACATTAGAGAACTGGGGGTATCACTCAAGATATCAGCATACCCACGTGGAAGTGGGAAAAAGTGAATATGGACTTTATTATAGGTCTACCTCATACTTGTCGGCAGCATGATTCAATTTGGGTGATAGTAGATCGGATGACAAAGTCAGCACATTTCCTCCCAGTTAAAACTACAGACTCAATTGAGGATTATGCTAGGCTATACATATGAGAGTTAGTTAGACTGTATGGAGTGCGCTTGTCCATCATTTCAACTAGAGGTATCTAGTTCACCTCGCATTTCTGGAAGCCATTTCTAAAGGGACTTGGTACTCAGGTCAAACTCAGTACAACTTTTCACCCTCAGACAGATTGACAAGATGAGCAGACTATTCAGACCTTAAAAGATATGTTGAGAGCATGTGGATCGACTTTAAGGGCAGTTGGGATAATCAGCTCCCTCTTATCGAGTTTGCATACAATAACAACTATCACTCCTGTATTCAGATGGCCCGTTTGAGGCATTATATGGTAGAAGGTGTAGGTCTTCTATCGGGTAGTTTGAAGTTGGTGAATCTACCTTGATAAGACCAAACTCAGTTCGTGAAGCTATGTAGAAAGTGCAACTTATCATAGAAGGGTTGAAAATAGCTCAGAGCCGACAGAAATCATATGTTGATTTAAGGATAAGAGAGTTAGAATTTGCTGTAGATGATTGGATTTACCTAAAAATTTCAACCATGAAGGGGGTGATGAGGTTTGGAAAGAAATGAAATCTCAGTCTGAGGTATGTAGGACCCTACAAGTTTCTGATGCGAATTAGAAGTATGGCCTATGAGTTAGAATTACCTTTAGAGTTAGCATCTATGCACCCAGTCTTCCATGTGTCACTATTGCAGAAATGGATCAGTGATTCAAGCTCAGTTGTGCCATTAGACAATGTGAGAGTGAAGGATAGCCTCTCTTACGAAGAAGTCCCAGTCCAAATCCTAGACCGTCGGGTTCATAAGCTAAAGAACAAGGAAATCGCTTCAGTGAAAGTCTTGTGGATGAACTAGCTAGTTGAGGGAGACACATGGGAGGCAGAAGCAGTCGTGATGGAAAAATATCCCCATTTATACCCTTCCAGTTCATCTTCGACATTAGGTATTAAATTTCTTCCTAGTACTCTATTCAGTTTCATGTTCAGTGCATGAGCCCTAGTTTCTTTCATGTCATAAATTGTATGTGAGGTTCATGAATTTTGTTCAATCATGTAATTCAGTCCGGAGTCAGTCACTCCGTCAGTTTCAACTTTAGATTTTCAGTATTTGATGTGACAATTCCTTTCCCTAGCTTTTCATTATGATGATCCACATTCGAGGACGAATGTTCCCAAGGGGGAGATATTGTAACGCCTCGAAAGCCCATAAGATCAGACCTGAGGGTTCAAACGGAGAAAATAGGAAATTTTGTACCAGGTCACAGGACGAGTCGTCCAGTGACCCCCGAAGTACTCCATGAGTCGTGGAGTGACTTGTGAAGTGAGGGGGGGATTGGCAGGAACTTGTGGTCAGGAGGTGACCACGAGAGAGGCAACGAGTCGTGGTCAGGGAAACAACTCGTCAAGTGAGTCGTGGTCAGGGCATCGACTCATCAAGTGAGTCGTGGTCAAGGGTTCGAGGTGGACTCCCCGAAGATGCCACGAGAGGCAGCCATGAGTCATGAAGTGACTCCATGACTCGTGGAGTTGGTCGTGGTCAGGAGTTTGTGTTGGATGTGGGAATTTTTTGTAGTGTTCATCACGACCTGTCACCACGAGTCATTAGGTACACCACGAGTTGTGGTGTCCCTTGTGGTGATTAACAGGATGAGATCTCCCAGTGTTTATGATGGGACATGTAATGAGTCATCCTTGAGTAACGACTCGTCCAGTCTCTCGTTGGGACTGGCAGTGTGATTTTCCTATAGAATTTTTAAGGGCTTTTTTTGTAATTTCCTAAACTCCTAGGCTCGAAACTACATCATTTTGGGCACGTTTTAGAGATAATTAAAGGGATAATCGACTAAGTCCCTTTAATTTTCACTTAACTCTCGATCTTCAGAGAAAAGACGTTACAAACAGACTTTTCAAGGCAAGCTAGGGTATTCAGTCTTCTTCTCAATTTCTCATGGATTTTCTCAGGAATCTTCCACTAGGTATGTGGGTATTTAAGAAGGGAATTGTTCTTCCCTTGTGCCCCAAAATTCTACTAAAATCTCTTATCAGTTATAGCCCTGAAGTTCACTGTTAGGGTTCAATTGTTACTAAATTATGTAATTTCTTCCTGTTATAATTTTCTTGAGTATTGAGGGTTGTTGTTGGTGATAATTTTGGACATTATCTCCTTATATGAACTATTATGATCTTAGCCCTAATTCTTGAATGTAGTAATTGGTGTCTTGCTTAATTGATTTATTACACCCAGAAAATTTATGGTATTTATTTGATGTTTGTATACTAGGTTAAGGGAAGTATGGGTTGTATATTGGTCGTATATGACAAGGGAAATGTGTACTAACGGAAAAGCAAAGAGTATGTGAAGTTCATAAGTAAGGATCAAATATAAATGACGATATCTACCAAAAGATAATGAATTAGAATCTCCATTACATATAAAATTAAAGATGTTTGAGTCTAGTTTTCAGAACACCAAACCATTCATCAATCAGAGTTCGGAGCAAAAAGTTATAGATGTTTTACTGCAGCACTATCGGGCAGTGATGTGGCCACCGCCCTAAAAAAACGGCCACCGCACAAATAGCTTTATATTTTAACTCTTGTACTAAGAGATCATTTTCAACGTTTCTAGAATTGAGGTGCTTGCTTATCCTATGAAATCCTCTCAAATTTCCAGCAAACAACTATGGAAAACACCAAGCTAAACTTCATTAAAACTAAAGCAAAGTGAAAGGGATCTATCATAAGGTGAAGGTGGTGTGTTGGAGGCTGTTTTACCTGCACTTGGGCAATGTTGTTGTGGTGAATTTGCTGCATTTTTGAAGCTTTTCTAAGCTATATAAACATTACCTCTTGGTAGGGATTAAACACAAGTATAAAAGGTAAGAATTCTACNCACAAGTATAAAAGGTAAGAATTCTACTACTAACCTTGCTTGAATTCTTGATTAAAAGACTAGAAGTTGGAGGTGTGTTTGGTGTGTTGGTGAACTGTTTCTACTGCGTTTTGAACTACCAGGTTTCTTTGTTTTTGGACAAGAAGTTGGGGTCAATTACTTCTATTTTTTAACCAAGAACAAACCCCCATCAAATGTTAAGGAGTTCGCCTCTTTTAAACCTCTCAAATTGCAAAGAGAAAAGCTGGAAATTGGCACTAAGTAAGCTGCCGATGGACTTTTTATGATCTGAGTTTTGCTCGTTTTCCTTAGGTTTTTGGGCTGTTTGTTTTTCTTGAATCATACTTCCTATTGAGGGGAAGAATTACAGAAGAACTAAGGTAAAAAATTTCCTCTTTTTTCTCCCTCAAAAGTTAGTGAAAACTAGTTGAGAAAATGGCAAAATGTTGTTGATATTGTCGTGTATTGTTGCTGCTATTATGACTTCCTTTGGTTGGTTATTATGGGATGAATTTTATGCTACAGATTAAGCTTGTTGTTGTCTTATAAAACCACTGTATTAATGAGGTTGAAGTCTGATTATTGAAATAGAAGATTGGCTAAAAAAAAGTTCATCGAAGAAAGGTACGTAAGGCGGGGCCGTCCATTGTTCTTTTAAGCATGATTCGTGCGTTGTGAATCGAATGAGACAGAAAACTCTTTACAAGTCTTGAGGCAGTATGTTAAGCTTCATTTAATCTTTAAAGTTTCATGTTTTATTGAGGTTAAATTTTAAGATTATGCCTAGCCGAAGTGAGACATCTAAAATGAGATATTGTGTTGATTGTTGTCGTAGTTGTACATTGAGTTGGAGACACCTCAGTGTGGGCATTGTTAACTAGTCCTTACTATATGTTATGGAAATATATATGTGATGTCAAATATATTTAAAGGTCTGGTTTCTAAATGAAATTTGTGAAAGAGCCAAGATGATGACGTGTAAATGATTTTAAGCCAAGTAAAGACATCGAAAGCTATTAAGGCTAAACGAGCTTATTGAATTAGGATTGCCCGGTAATGGCTATCCTTTATCTTATGTGTATGTTATGAAATAGTCCAGGCCAAGGGGAGATTACATAATCACTTTCCCTTAAGCCAAATGACAAACCAGCGAGTCTCCGAGCTCTAATGTCCGTTGAACCCAATCTATAAATCTTGTTGAAACTCTTAGGTCATCCGCAGTTCCTTATGATTTATACAAGTTTTGAATACATGAATTTAAGTGTTATTTTCTAGCTTTACATATTATCTGTTCTCTCTTGCAGTTATGCATTACGAAGGAGGCCTATGCAAGCCACACATTTAGTATTCTTCATTTCTATGCTATGTGTTAAGTTGGCCCAGTATATGCCATATCGGCTCTGTTTATGATTTTGTTTAAGATTTAGTGATTAACCCTAGTGTGGTACACCAGCTGGAGGTACTTTTTTTACTCCGGTGTGGTACACCAGCTGGACGGATTTTACCTCGGTGTGGTATGCTTGCTAGAAGCATTTTTTTTACCCTGGTGTGGTACATTATCTAGATTTATGGTCGGATGGCCGCTGGCATTTAAGTTATAGTTTTTGTTGTGCATTAGATAATCGCATTTACACTTCAACATTGAGTTATTGTTAGGTTTCAGTTTTTAGGATTCCAGGTCGTTACTATCCCTTATTTCTGGCTTAGTTATCATTGTTATCCTATATCTTTATAAATTTCAGCCTTACATACCAGTATATTTTATTCGTGCTGACGTCCCATCACCTGGGGACCCTTCTTGCAATTGTGCTTCAGGTAGAAGCCGAGGCTCAGATCATCAGACGCAATAGGAGCCAGATTTCAGCGGAATAGTGGTATGCTCCTCTCTTCCAGGAGCCATATCCTAGTTTTTACTATTTTGAGTTTTGTGTAAAGCATGGGTAGGCCGAGGCCCTATCCCGTGCATTTCAGTTTGTTTACTCTATAGAGGCTGATGTGGACGAGTTTTGGTTGTGTAGTCTTATTGGTATTCATTGTTATGTTTAGCTTTATTGTAGCCTTGTCGGCTTTCCAGGTTGCATATTCTTTATTATCGAGACATTATGGATCCAATATCTATCTTAGTTGGTTATGACAAGTGGCTTGGTCAGCCTTAGTGTTACATTTATAGATGCTATATAGCCGGCTTCTCGATCAATCAAGAATAGAGTGCCGTTGTGCCCTACCCCAGTTTTGGGGCATGACAGACTTGGTATCAGAGCAAAGTTGTGTCCTAGGGAGTCCACAAAGTCGTTTCTTGTAGAGTCTTGCTTATGGGTATGTTTTGCACCATACTTATAATCAGGACGCTACAGGACATCTAGGAATTGCTTCACTTCTTTTACTAGTAGTTCGTGCTATAAGGAGAGGTCATAAGTACTACAATAGCTCAATCGTGTTATTGTTTCAAAGTATGACTGTGAAAAGGAAGAAGACTACGAGGTTGATTGGCACAACCATTGAGAAGGTACTAGTCACCCTCCAATTGATGAGGGTACAGGTCAGAGGTTTAGAGTGGGTCTCTTGCTCCTGGTATTATAGTTCCTCCGGCACCGGTTAGAGCAATGGAAGATAGACCTCCAGCTCCTCCCACATCAGCAGTACCTGAGGGTGGTAGAGTGGCAGACCCTCCCGCGCCTGTGGTACCACCGATTGTTATTGAAGGACAGGGTCTTGAGGGAGTTGTTCAGCTAATGGCTCGTATAGAAGCAGGTCAGGAGCGGCAATTGGAGGCGATAGAGAGAAATAGAGGCTGGGCAATTGAGAGTTCCAGAGCTCACGAGTTCTTGAGTTTGAGCCCTCCTATATTCACCGGATCAGACCCGAGCGAGGATTCTTAGGACTTTATTGATCAGGCTTATAGGGTGTTGAAGGTGATGCGAGCTACAATGACTGAGGAAGTAGAGTTGGTGGCCTTCAGACTACGTGATGTACCAATATTGTGGTATGAGGCTTGGGCTCATTCTAAAGGAGCCGATGCACTGCCAGCTGAGTGGGAAGAGTTCTCTAAGGCCTTTATGCACCACTATCTACCCTAGGAGCTTCGACAGGCTCGAGCTAAGTAGTTGTGGCACCTAGAGCAGGGAAGTATGAGTGTGCATGAGTATTGTCTTTGGTTTAATTCTCTTTCCTGGTATGCTCCGCACATGGTTCAAATGCTAGAGGATAGAGTTCATCGGTTCATGTTCGGGTTGGGGATTCATATAACTCGAGATTGTTTAGGGGTATCTACTCAGGAGCAGATGGACACTACACGAATCCAGGCTTTCGCCCAGAGGGCAGAGGATTTAGTTCATCAATTATGGGATACTTGAAGACAGCAGGAGCAACGAAAAAGAGCTACGACTGTGGGTTCTTATAGAGGGCTGCAGGGTGACTTAGGGGCCTCATCCAGGCAATTAATTAGGCCTATAAGCAGTGCCCCACATCAATTTAGGGGTAGAGAAGAGACCAAGGCCCAGCTCCATCTAGCTCTGGACGACAAGAGCGAGCGGGGTAGAGGCGACCACCATTGCTGCCTTGTCCTCAATGTGGAAATCTCATTCAGGTCAGTTCTATCAGGGGTAGAATGTATGCTATCTTGTGGGCAGCCAGGGCACTTTATGAGGGATTGTTAAGCTAGGGTCGAGGAGGATCAGGCGCGATCAGTGGTTGCTTTTTCATCCTCCGTTAGACCTCCTAGACCTGATCCTCAATTGGTAGTAGTCCATGGCAAAGGCAGAGGGAGAGAGACTTCTAGTTCTGGGGCAACCCAGAATTGATTTTATGCTTTGGGCGATCGACAGGACCAAGAGGCCTCACCTGATATTGTTACAGGTACTTTGATTATTTATTCTCGTGCAGTATATGTATTGCTTGATCCTGGTTCTACACTCTCTTATGTTACTTTTATACCCTGAAAGCCAAAAGATCAGATCCGAGAGTTGAAGTGGAGAAAACAGGATTTTCTAAACTTGGTCATAGAATGAGTCGTCCTGTTATCCATCAGGTTGACCACGAGTTGTTAGGTGACTCGTGGTGAGGAGTGTTGATTTTCCTAGAAATTTCAAATTTGGGGTGGCCACGGGTGTGACTCCGAGTCGTAGTCAGCCCCACGAGTTGTTAGGTCACCCGTGGTCAAGGGAAATCGAAGGATGAAAGATGAACTAACAGTATACCCCATGAATAGACACCACAAGTCGTGGTCAGGTGCCATGATTTGTTAGGGGAGTCGTGTTCAGCAGTTGATTAGGGACTTGAGGTTTTGGGCAGTGGAGGTAATGGAAGGTGACCACAAGTCGTGGTCACCAGTGACGAGCCGTTAGGTCCTTAGTGGGGACCCTTTGAGGAAAATAGGCAGTGCACTTGATGATAGGAGGCCATGAGTCATGGTTAGGGGTAACGACTCGTCCAGTCCCTCGTGGGACTGGCAGTCATTTTTTTCTCTGCGAATTTAGAAAGAGCTTTTCCATAATTCCATGATACTAAAGCCTAAACTACATCGTTTTAAGATATGAATAGTGAGTTTTAAGAGGGGTAAGTTGATTCTAAGCTATTCTTATTCATGCATGCAAACTTAGAAGTATATAGAGGTGATTAAGCTTAGTTCCTTAAAGTTTTTCATCAATTCTTCCTTAGGCAATCAGAGCAATTGTAGAATCAGATTCTCTCAGGTATGTAGGTTTATAAATGGGTGAATTTGTTCACTCCCATGCCCAATCCCTCTTTATATATTGATCTTATGGGGTTTTAGCCTAATGCATGAATTTCCTAAGTTTCTACCATGGGTATGATCTATGTATGTTTCTAGTATTGAATTATGATTTATGGGCAAGTTTTACAATGTTTTCAATTATAAATCATATTTTAAAGTTTTATAAATTATAATTCCCATCCATGAGAAGTTCATGAAAGTTGATATTTATGATGTATATTCAAGTATGATGAGATATTTATAATGAAAAGCATGTTTTCAAGTTACCCATTTCTATGATCATGTTTTCAAGTGAATCAAGTATTTTCAAGCATGTTTAAGTATTGGGCAAGCCCATATGTTCAAGTATGATTTATGATTTCAAGTTAATTA
>JACEIK010002166.1:186434-215243 GCA_018107945.1 Datura stramonium | reverse complement strand
ATATATATATATGGTCTAAAGCAGGTTTGACCCAATGTTCAGTTTTACTTGTGATTATTAGATTTCAGCTTGGGTCATTTGATTCATTTATGATGTTTAGTTATGTTCAAATCATGATTTTAGAAAATAACATGCAGCCCTACTCTTAGATTCTTATCTTGATTATGTTTCATATTATGCATGTTCTAACGAATTTACTTAAGTGGTTTTACTTACCTTGTATACACGATACATTCCACATACTCTATGCATGCTCTATGCTGTATTATTTTAGATACAAGCTTTGATCTTCAGATTCATCTCCTTCACTAGCCAGTTCCGGAGTTAGCATCTAGCTTTAGTGGTGAGTCCTCATCTCCTGAGGACCATTCATTATCAGTTATCTTTTTATTTTCAGTTTCAAACTTAGAGAGTTAGTTAGGGTCTTGTCCCCTCAACTCATCAGAATTAGAGGCTTTTCAGACATAGTGTATAATCAGCTTCAGAATTATGTATGTATTTTAAATGCTATGTTGTGTTCATACTTCTGCTATGGTTATTATGTTTAGTCTTCTACTTTTATGGATTGACTTAGATGTAGGTTCATGCCATAGGTCGACTTGGACTCTTTCGGGGCTCCTTGTCCCGTGTCTCGATCCGGACATATGTTCAGGTCTTGACAGTTACACCATTGGTTATGAGTAAGTTTGAGATAGTCCCTGAGTTATTATCTATACTATTTACTGTTTCTACGCCAATTGGTGAATCTGTGTTAGCTAGACGAGTTTACCAGGACTGTGTAGTATGGGTATGTGATAGATCAACCTTAGCTGATCTAGTTGATCTTGAAATGGTTGATTTTGATGTCATTATAGGTATGGATTGATTGGAATCATGTTATGGTAATGTTGATTGCAGATCCAAGGTTGTCAGATTCCATTTTCTCGAAGAGCCAGTCCGGGAATGGCAAGGTAATGTCGCTACGCCTAATGGTAAGTTTATTTCATACCTTAAGGATTAGAAGTTAATATCCAAAGGTTGTATTTCTCACATCATTTGGGTAAGAAACTTGGAATGTGAGCTTGTTTAATAATTTGGTGGGATCTACAGATGTAGTGGCAGGTGAACCGCTTTCTCTATTCTCTAATAAATTTTTGTTGTAAATGAGTTCCCCAAGGTCTTTCCAAAAGATTTTTTTGGAATTCCTCCTGAAAGGGAGATAGATTTTTCTATTGATCTACCTCCAGGTACTCAACCTATATCGATACCTCCCTATAGAATGGCTCCAGCAGAGCTAAGGGAATTGAAGGAGCAGTTGGGAGATCTACTCGAGAAGAGATTCATTCGACCTAGTGTATCGCCTTGGGGTGCACCAGTGCTTTTTGTGCGAAAGAAAGATGGGTCATTAAGGATGTGCATTGACTACAGGTAGCTGAATAAGGTTATGATTAAGAACAAGTACCCACTTCCCAGGATTGATGACCTATTTGTTTAATTATGGGGTGCTAGATGCTTCTCAAAGATTGATTTGAGATCTGGGGACCATTAGTTATGGGGTTAGGGAAGTTGATATCCCTAAGATTGCCTTTAGAACCAGATATGGCCATTATGAGTTCTTAGTGATGTCATTTGCGCTTACTAATGCCCCAACAGCTTTTATGGATTTGATGAATAGGGTGTTTAGGCCCTTCCTTGATGTATTCGTGATTGTTTTTATCGATGGAATCCTAATTTATTCACGATAAGAGGTTGAGCATGCAGATCACCTGAGAGATGTGTTACAGACTCTCCAGGAGCACAAGTTGTATGCTAAATTTTCTAAGTGTGAATTTTGGCTAACATCTATGGCTTTCCTTGGTCATGTAGTTACATTTGAAGGTATAAGCGTGGATAGTCAGAAGATAGAGGCTGTAAAGAGTTGGCCCATTCCCTTGAATCCTGCAGAGGTTCGTAGCTTTCTAAGGTTAGCAGGTTATTATCGCCGATTTGTGGAAGGTTTCTCTTCGCCATTGACAAAGTTGACTCATAAAGCAGCTAAGTTTCAGTGGATAGAGGCATGTGAGCAAAGTTTTTAGGAGTTCAAGGATAGGCTAACTTCAGCACCTGTCCTAACTCTTCCAGAGGGTGTCGAGGGTTATGTGGTCTATTGTGATGCTTCGAGAGTTGGGGTAGGTTGTGTTCTGATGCAACACAGCATGGTCATTACTTATGTCTCTAGACAATTGAGGAAGCACGAGAAAAATTATCCTACCCGTGATCTTGAGTTGGCTGTAGTGGTATTTGTATTGATGATTTTGGGGCCAATAATTATAGGGGGTACATGTTGATATCTTCACAGATCATAAGAGCCTCCAGTATTTGTTTCAACAGAAGGAGTTGAATTTACACTAGAGAAGGTGGTTAGGATTCTTGAAAGATTATGATGTTAGCAGTCTATATCATCCGGGCAAGGCAAATGTTGTAGCTGATGCACTAAGTCATAAGTATAGGGGTAGCTTGAGTCATATTCAGGTTGACAGGATTGAAATGACGAAGACTCTATAGCAGTTGGCTAACTTACATATTCGGTTACTAGATGCCGAAGATGGGGGTTTTATTGTCAAAAACACAGCAGAATCGTCCTTGGTAGAGGAAGTTAAGCAACGACAATATGATGATGTAGAGTAATTCTTATTGAGAGACAGTATACCACAACAGAAGTAGAGCCTATTTCATTGTGGACCTGATGGAGTTCTTAGATACCAGGGCCGTCTATGTGTACCTAATGTGGGTCAGCTATGGGAACAAATTATGAATGAAGCTCATTATTCTCGATATTCAGTACACCCAGGTGCCACAAATATGTATCGTGACCCGAGGCAGCTATATTGGTGGAATGGCATGAAAAAGGACATCACAGGTCTTATGATACTGTGTCCCAATTTCCAGCAGGGGAAGGTTGAGCACCAGAGGCTTGGAGGTCTAGTGCAGGATATAGAATTTCCATCCTGGAAATAGGAGGTGATTAATCGGGATTTTATTACTGGCTTGCCTCGAATGAGTAGGAAGCATGATTCTATCTAGGTGATAGTTTATAGATTAACTAAATCATCTCACTTCTTGCTAGTTAAGACCACATATGTGGTAGAGGAATATGCTAGGCTTTATATACAGGAGATAGTTCTTCTACATGGCGTCCCCTTATCCATTATTTCTGACAGAGGTGCCCAGTTCGCCGCAAACTTCTGGAAGTCTTTCCAGAAAGGCATGGGAACTCAGGTAAGCCTCAGTATAGCATTTTATCCTTAGATAGACGGACAGGCTGAACGCACCATTAAGACACTTGAAGATATGTTGCATTCCTGTGTTCTAGATTTTGGCGGAAGCTGGGATGATCATGTTTCCTTTATTGAGTTTGCCTATAATAATAGCTACCAAGCGAGTATTCAGATGGCCCCGTATGAAGCTTTATTTGGGCGAAAGTCCAGGTCGCCAGTGGGTTCATTTGAACTCAGTGAGGCAGAGTTATTGGGGCCAGACTTAGTGCATCAGGCTATTGACAACATGAAACTTATTAGAGATCGACTTCAGATGGCCCAGAGCAGGTAGAAGTCTTATGTGGATGTATGCCGTTGAGCGCGGGAGTTTGCTATTGATGATTGGGTCTTCCTGAAAGTGTCTTCTATGAAAGGAGTCATGCGATTTGGCCGAAAGGGAAATCTAAGCCCTAGATATTTTGGACCTTACAGAGTTATCCGCAAGATAAGCAAAGTAGCCTATGATTTAGCTTTGCTTCCAAAGCTAGTGGAAGTCCACCAAGTATTTCATGTATCGATGTTGCGGAAGTGTATAGGAGACCCAACCCGTGTTATTCCTGTCGATAATGTCCGGATTTCTGAGTAGATGACCTACATCGAGGTCCAAGTTGCTATTCTTGACTGGAAAGTCATGAAACATTGGACCAAAGAAGTAACCTCAGTTAAAGTATTGTGGTGAAGTAATAACATTGAGGAAGTAACTTGGGAGGCTGAGGAGGAAATGAAGAAGAAATATCCTCACCTATTTACGATGTCGACGTGATATTAAGATATGTGTTTGATACCTAAGTTACTGAATATCTATTTTGAAACATATTAAGTAAAATTAATTTCCATTCAGGGATGAATGATCCTAAGGGGAGGAGAATATTACACCTCAAAAATTTTTTGGTGATTATTTAATGTTTGTATGCTAGGTTTAGGGAAGTACACGTTGGGTATTGGTTGTATATGACAAGGGAAATGTGTACAAACGGAAAAGCAAAGAGTATGTGAAGTTCATAATGATGATATCTCCGAAAAATAATGGTTTATAAGCCCCACAACCTATCAAATTAAAGGTCCTTGAGTCTAGTTTTCAAAACATCAAACCATTCATCAATTAGAGTTCGGAGTAAAAAGTTATAGATGTTTTACAGTGGCACTATCAGGTAGTGATGTGGCCACTGCCCTAATAAATGGCCACCACCCAAATAGCTTTATATTTTAAGTCTTGTGCTAAGAGGTCATTTTCAACGTTTCCAGAATTGAGGTGCTTTATTATCCTCCGAAATCCTCTCAAATTTCCAGCAAACAACTAAGGAAAAACCAAGCTAAACTCCATTAAAACTAAAGCTAAGTGAAGGGGATCTACCATAAGGTGAAGGTGGTGTGTTAGCTGCACTTGGGAAGTGTTGCTGTGGTGAATTTACTGTGTTTTTGAAGATTTTCTAAGCTACATATATGTTCCCTCTTGGTAGAGATTAAACACAAGTATAAAAGGTAAGAATTCTACTACTAACCTGGCTTGAATTCTTGATTAAAAGACTAGAAGTTGGAACTATTTTTGTTGCGTTGGTGAACTGTTTTTGCTGCATTTTGGACAACAAGGTTTCTTTGTTTTTGGATAATAAGTTGAGGTAAATTACTTCTATTTTTAACCAAGAACAACCCCCAGTCAAAAGGTAAGGATTTCGCATCTTTTAAACCTCTCAAATTGCGAAGAGAAAAGCTGGAAATTGGCAGCTAAATAAGCTGCCGATGGACTGTTTGTGAGCTGAGTTGTGCTCGTTTAACTTAGGATTTTTGGGCGTTTCTTTTGCTTGAATCATACATCATATTTAGGGAAATAATTACAGAAGAACTAAAGTAAAATTTTTCCTCTTGTTTCTCCCTCAAAAGTTAGTAAAACCTAGTTGAGAAAATAGCTAAATGTTGTTGATGTTGTCGTGTATTGTTGCTGCTATTATGACTGCCTTTGGTAAGTTATGTTGGGCTGCATTTTGTGCTACAGATTAAGCTTGTTTTTGGATTAAGGAGGTTGAATTCTTATCATTAAAATAGAAGATTTTCTAAAGAAAAGTTCATCGGAGAAAGGCATGTAAGGCGCCCCCATCCATCGTACTTTTAAGCACGATCCGTGCGTTGTGAATCAAATGAGCCAGAAACCTCTTTAAAAATATTGAGGAAGTATGTTAAGGTTCATTTAATCTTTAAAACATGCGTTGGAGACCCCTCAGCGTGGGCATTGTTAACTGGTCCTTAATGTATGTTAGGTACATATATATGTGATGATAAATGTGTTTAAAGGTCTGGTTTCTAACATAAATTGGTGAAATAGCCAAGATGATGACGTGTAAACGATTTTAAGCCAAGTAAAGACGTTGCAAGCTATTAAGGGTAAACGAGCTTATTGAATTAGGATTTCCTGGTAATGGTGTCCTTTATCTTATGTTTATGCTATGAAAAAGGCCAAGCCAAGGGTATATTTCATAATCCCTTTTCCTTAAGCCGAATGACAAGATAGCGAGTCTCTAAGCTTTAATGTCCCTTGAACCCAGTCTATAAATCTTGTTGAAACTCTTAGGTTATCCATGGTTTCATATGATTTATACATGTTGTGAATACATGCATATAAGTGTTATTTTCTAGCTTTACATGTTATCTGTTCTCACTTTCTATTATGCATTATGAAGGAGGCCTATGCAAGCCACACATTTAGTATTCGTCATTTCTATGCTATACGTGTTAAGTTGGCCAGTATAAGCCATATCGACTCTGTTTGTGATTTTGCTTAAGATATTTTGATTTACCCTACACCAGCTAGAGGTATTTTTATTTTACCTCTGTGTGGTACACCGACGGGATGGATTTTACTCGGCTATGGTACACCAGATTGAGGCATTTTTATTTTTACCCCGGTGTGGTACACTGGATGGAAAATTTTATATGGATTTTATGGTCGGCTGGCTGCTGATGTTTCAGTTATAGTTTTTTTTGTGCATTAGATGATCGCATTTACACTTCAACATTGAGTTATTGTTCGGTTTCGATTTTCAAGATTCCGGGTTGTTACTATCCTTTTTTTCTGGCTCAATTATCATTGTTATCCTATATGTTTACAGTTTTCATCCTTACATATCAGTACATTTTATTTGTGCTGACGTCCTTTCACCTGGGGACCCTTCTTGCAATCGTGCTTCAGGTACAGGCCGAGGCTCATATCATGAGACGCAATATAAGACAAATTTCAGTGGAATAGTGGTATGCTCCTTTCTTCCAGGAGCCATGTACTAGTTTTTACTATTTTGAGTTTTGTGTACAGCATGGGTAGGCTAGAGCCCTGTCCCGTGCATTTCAGTTTGTCTACTCTATAGAGGCTGATGTGGTCTAGTTTGTGTAGTAGTTTTAGTTGTGTAGTCATATTGCTTTTCCGTTGCTCTGTTTAGCTTTATTGTAGCCTTGTCGGCTTTCCAAGTTGCATATTTGTTATTATTGAGACATTATCGGTGCAGTATTTATCTTCGTTGGTTGTGATAGATGGCTTGGTCAGCCTTAGTGTTACATTTATAGATGCTATATAGACAGAGCAGGTTTATTAGCTGGAAGTCATGTCCCCGGCTAGTGGAGAAATGGAACTATACTTGCGACTTCTTCCCTAGATTCATTCCTTCCTTTAAGGGAAGTTCTCATTCGAGGATTTGAGAGGATTCTCATCCGGCTCTTAATCAGCGAAAGGAGTACAAGAGGTCTCACCCAGCGGACCAGTAAACACTTTACCTACACGACAGTCAAATGAGCATTATACTGAGTCATTGAAAATTGAAGTTGAAGTATAGGTCGTCTATTCAATCTATCTTGATGGGATTTTTCTAGTAGGTAGAGAGAAGAATCATGAATCAAGTGTTAGTTGCACCCTACCCCAGATTTGGGGCATGACATGATTAGACAATAATGTTGCTTGACTCTATTAGTGTTGGAATTCCCATGTTATTAAAATTATATGGATTCTCGATCAGTTGCAGGCTAGTTCAGTCTCAGTCAAAATGTTAGTATTTCCAGTATCTTCTTGTAATGTAAGCTGATCAGTTTGACTATAGTCAGTTCTGAAGGTGTCAGTAACGCCTCCCAGTTATCAGTTATCAATTTGTTCTTTAGACCGTTATGACGCTTTCAGAAAAGCAACTCTGACCAGTCTAAGAACTACCAGTATCAATTTCAGTTTCTTCTTTAGATGGTTACACGCTTCCAGATAAGCAGCTCTGGCCAGTCTTAGAATACCAGTTATAGTTATCCGGTCCGATAAGACTCTTAGGATACTTCCAGATAAGTTTTCCTAACTCAATCTTAGACCCCCAGCTTCGAGCTATCAGCTTAGTAGTCAAACTAGGACTATCTAGTGGGCGTAGGACTTAGCACCGAGAGGCCCAGGGTTCCAATGCACCCAAGTTCTCAAAACTACGTTGCCACCATAGGTTATTTAGCCCAAATGGGCCCAGACAGTGATCTAACAATTCATTCCTTTATACCCTGGTATATTGGGTCCTATCGATGGGGGCGTATACATCAAACTCCACGTTTTGCTCATGTGGTTATATGTCAATTATAGACTCTTTCACTTGTCAGTACAGTCTTAGTTCAGTTTAGCTCAGTTTAGCTCTATTCAGTATCTCAGTTCCAGGACATGTTTGTAACCATCAACCAGGGTCATTATTGACCATATCAGTTACAATTTAGATTTACCAGTTTACAATATTTCGGTTGGTCATTTCATGTTATTGTAGTTCAGTTACTTATTCTCTCATGCTTATTGTATCTCTCACTTACTTAGTACATTCGAAGTACTGATGCATACTTTTTATGCTATATTGCATTATGATATAGGCATAGGTTCTCAGTCCCAGCATCATCAATAGTTTCCCTCAGACGATATTAGAAGCAGTGTTGGGTGAGTCCTCATCTTTCGAGGATGATATTTGTTTTCAGTTAGTTCTTACTTAGATAGATTGTAGAGTTAGCTGGGGGCTTGTCCCAGCAACTAATCAGTTAGTAGTTGGCTTTCAAACATAATTATGCAGTATTTCTCGAATGATTTCTTTTAAAGCTTCTACTTATGTATAATACTAAATTTTCCAGTGTAATGATAGATCATGGGTTATCTTGGGGTCACTTGTGGCACCAAGTACCATTTCTAGGCCAGAGTGTGGACTCGGGCCGTGACAAACTTAGTATCAGAGCCAGGTTTAAAGTTTCCTAGATGTCTGGAAGCCGCNAGATGTCTGGAAGCCGCGTCAAGTAGAATCCTTTCCATGGGTATGAAGAGCGCCATACTTATGACGGGGAGGCTACAAGTCGTTTTTAGGAAAACTCCCTTTTGTTCATACTCTTCATCATGCATTGAAGTCTAATCCCAGTAATGTCCTCCTAACTCATGCTCTATTCATTTCAATGAAACTATGCCTCCACGACGAGGAAATAGAAGGACGGTCGGCAATGCCAACCGACCTGCCCCAGTAGCTCCTCAAGGAGACCAAGTGTCCTCAACACAATTCCGAGCGGCAATCCAGCTGTTGGCTCAGACAATGACTAACCAAATGAACCAATAGGTGGTTCCGGTGAATACAAACGAGTCCGCAGCAGCTGCTAGGGTTTGGGATTTCACCCGAATGAACCCTCTAGCTTTTCATGGATCTAAGGTGGGAGAGGACCCGGAGGAGTTTGTAGATGAGGTGTGAAAAATCACCCGAATTATAGGTGTCAATTCCACAAAGAGTGCTGATCTAGGTGCTTACTAGTTGAAAGGGGGGGTTCAGCTTTGGTACGACCAATGGAAGGAAGGGAGACCAGCAGGAGCAGGGCCAGTAGAGTGGGAAGAGTTCACTACAACATTTTTAGACAAAATTTTCCCTCGGGAGTTGAGGGAAGCTAAGGTCGCAGAGTCCATGAACTTAAAGCAGGGTAATAGGACCGTGGAGGAGTATGCATTGGAGTTCATTCGGTTGTCGAGGTATGCTCCAGAAATGGTATCTAAGCTAAGGGTTCGCATGCTTAAATTCATCAATGGGGTATCAAAACCTGGTACTTAAGGAGTGCAGGACCGCGATGCTCATTAAGGACATTTAGCTCTCCAGCCTCATCGTTCATGCCCAGTAGATTGAGGCAGAAAATTTAAAGGATTTGGAATGAGAGAAAAAGCGAGCTAGAACGGGTCAATATAATTATGGCCACAACAGGTCCGGCGGTAGTAGTCGCCCACAAAAGCAGCCACAGAGGACTCAGCACCCATATCAACTAGTGCCTCTTCCTTCCAGTCCCGTAAGGATAGGAAGGGTGGAGCATCTGGCTCTCAGTCCTAGAGTCACAGTACCAGCAACTGCTACACAACTTGTCCTAAGTATGGAAAGAACCATCCAGGTGAATGCCTTCTAGGCAAAGAGGGTTTCTTTGGATGTGGACAGTTAGGTCACAGGCTAAAGGAATGTCCATCAGCAAGACGGGAAAGATCACAGTCTACCACTTCAGTAGCACTAGAAGGCCATCCAACTCAATAGGGTAACACTTTAGGTATGGATGGTGGTCAACACCAAAACCGCTTTTATGCTTTGTCCTCTCTTCAGGATCAGGAGAGCTCACCTGACATGGTCATAGGTTTGTTACATCTCTTCCATCTAGATGTGTCTACTAGATCCAGGAGCCACACTATCATTCATGACTCCCTATATAGCTGTTCAATTTGAAATCAATCCAGAAGTTCTCTCATAACCATTCTCAGTCTCTACCCTAGTTGGTGAGTCAGTTAGAGCCAGTCGGGTATATAAAAACTGCCTAGTTTCGGTGTTGAATAAATTCATTCTAGATAATCTAGTAGAGCTAGACATGGTCTACTTTGACCATATTCTTGGCATGGATCGGTTACATTCCAGATATGCCTCAGTCGACTGCAGAACTAGATTCGTTAGATTTCAATTTCCAAATGAGCAAGTCTTAGAATGGACTGGTAGTTTTTCAGCGCCTAAGGGTTGGTTTATTTCCTACCTCAAGGAAAGAAAGGTCATTTCAAAAGGGTTCATCTATCACCTAGTTTGGCTCAAAGATTCTAGCTCTGAGACCCCAACTATCCAGTTAGTTCTAGTTGTCAGCGAGTTCCCTGATGTCTTTCCGAAGATCTCCCTATAGTTCCTCCCGAGAAAGAAATAGACTTCGGCATAGATCTTCTTCCAGACACTCAGGCCATCTCTATTCCTCCTTACAGAATGGCTCCAATTGATCTTAAGGAGTTGAAGGGATAGCTAAAGGACCTTCGTGATAAGGGTTTAATCAGGCCCAACATCTCTCCATAGGGTGCTCTAGTGTTATTCGTGCGAAAGGAGGACGGTACACTCAAAATGTGCATCGACTACCATCAATTAGACAAGGTTATAGTTAAGAATAGGTATCCCCTACCCAGAATTGACGACTTGTTCGATCAGCTTCAAGGAGCCAATTGTTTTTCTAAGGTAGATCTCAGGTCGGGGTATCATCAGCTTAGGGTCAGGGAATATCACATATCGAAAACAGCCTTCAGAACTCGATTTGGTCACTATGAATTCATGGTTATGTCCTTTGGACTAACTAATGACCCTACGACTTTCATGGACCTAATGAATAGAGTATTCAAGAAGTATCTGGACATGTTTATCATTGTGTTCATAGACGACATTTTGGTGTCCTCCATAAAAGAGGAGGAGCATGCTAACCATCTAAGGATAGTGTTGTAGACTCTCAGGGACCACCAACTATTTGCTAAATTCAGCAAATGCGATTCTAGTTGAAGTCTACAGGTTTCCTTGTCATGTGGTCTCAGGTGAGGCTATTCAGGTAGATCCTCCAAAGATAGCAGCGATGAAAGACTGGCCAAGACCTATTTCCCCAACAAATAACAATGGCAGTTTGAGGCTACTAACCCTCATCTAAATTAACTTGAGATCTAACCGATGATAGTTAAGTTAAGTATTATGGTGAGGGAAAAATATACACACTTTAAGTTCGAGAGGAGATAAGTGAAATTCATATATGTAGGTCGAGAGACGTTTGATGAACTTAATCGCCAGTCTTGCACAAAATTCACCAGGATAGATCACCAGTAAAAGCCTACTAAGTTATGAAATCATGGGAAACACAGTCCTAGTTTTGTCTTGATAATTTGATACACAACTAAATCTTTGTTAGAATTATTTTATTTTCTTTATTTGCAAAACCCCTTCCAAAATATTAATTGCAAGTTTATTCATCATCAACATATTATTTCTTCCCTATTCCCGGTGAGACCAACCCCATCCTATGTTTGGTTAATATATTTGAAAATGACGACTTTATGCTTCAATTGCGAGGTGTAATTTGGGAGAGATCAAATTTTGGCGCCGTTGCCGGGGAATATGGTTAAGAAACAGTTAATTGGTGTATAAGCTTGACTGGCAATCTTTATTTCTTGATTTACATTTTTGTTTTCTTTTTGTGTTGTCACAGATTATCATGGAAAATCTTATGGCACAAATTGATCTCCCACTGGAGGAGATAACGGAGGTGCAAAGAGCTGAAGCTACATGGCAATAGGAGGAAGCTCGACTAGCTGAGATAGCTAGGAGAGCTGAGGTTGCTAATTTTGTTGCCGCCTTGGTAGAGAGGAATCAACAAAACCCTCCTGATCATCATGGAAGTAATGCCGTAAGGAAACTGCTCTTCAAAGGGAGTTTGAGCAAGAGGAAGTTGGCTACACAGGAGCCATTGCTCCACCCCCACTACTAGTGAATGTGAAATTCTACATGACTAGTACTATGATGCAGTTGCTGAGCATGAAGGGGGTTGTTCAATGGTTTGTCCAACGAGGATCCAGACCAACACTTGATAAATTTCACCGATATTTTCAACGCGTACAAGCTTATTAGAGTTTTTCAAGTGGCTATTAGACTCCACTTATTTCCATTCTCATTAGCTGGGGAAGCTACTTTGTGGCTGGACGAGCTTCTAGACAAGTCTATCACTACTTGGGCCGACCTAACTGCAGCTTTCTTGGAGGGATTCTTTCCATTCTCACAGATGATTTAGCAAAGGGATGAAATTAATAACTTCAAATAATTACCAGGGGAAGCTCTATATGAGGCATGGTTGAGGTTTTAAGAAGAAATTAAAATAGTGTCATAATCACAAGCTTCATGAGGAGGTATTTACAGAGGTATTCTATGGGTCGCTGACTAGCTCAAACAAACTATAACAGATGGTATAGCTGAGGTGTCCATGATGGCCCACACTTTTGTAGAAGCCATTGAAATATTGGTAAAATGACTAAGACCAATGGGGCATGGCACACCAGAGAATCTGAGGCCGCTGTAGTGAGGTACTCTCTAGAGGAATGACAACAGAGAAGTGGAAAAAAAGAAGAAGAATAGGACCAAGACATGGCCCATCTCAAGACTCGATTGGAATTGATCACTAAGCACTCGCCACGCTGAATACACAGAGGGTGCATGCGGTGAATGCACAAGAGAAGCGACTCAGAGTACAAGGATCAATATCCTGAAGTTGAAGAGGAAGTAAATTTTGTGAACAATCAGGGGGATTTTCAGGTCAACACTCAAGGGTCTAACCAATACTCTTGGCATCAAGGCGAAGGAAATCAAGGTCGGAACTACTATGAGAATAATAACTATGACTGGGCTAGGACTAGAGATAGGTACCAAGGTCGGTGAAGGAGTAGAGAGGCCCCAAAGATGATACAAGTGAAGTTTATATTTCTCCATGAGAAAGAGAGCTTGCTATGAATGACTCTCGGGCCACAAGATTAGAAGATATGATGAGTTGCATGATGAATAAAGTTGACTTTACTGAGTTAGGAGTTAAAGAGATGAGAGGGGACTTTCATTCTTTAGTCAATTAGTGGACTCACATTCAACCTCTATCAATCAATTAGATCAGCAGGTGGGGCAAATCTTGTCCACATTAGTTCAAAGGCAAAAGGGCACTTTGCATAGTGATGCCATTCTAAACCCTCGGAATAAGGGTCATTGCATGTGAACATGAGCCAAATAGGTATGTTGATGAATTCTGAGTAATCAAGATACCTACATTGAGCCGCAATGTTAAACCAGCGCTACTTGGGAGGCAGCCCAAGATAAATTGATTTTGCAATTTATTTTGGAGTTTACATGCTTGTTCAAGTTTGCAGGAGTTAAGTCGTAATCCATAAAAAGGAGTTTTGACCATAAAATATGAAAATGAGGAGCAAAAGAAAAAGTCGTCCAAGCAGCGCATGATCAGGCGCCACAGGGCATGGCGCCACATAGGCCGACGTGAATCACAGGTGGAAAGGGCGTAGGCAGCGCCATGTCGTGCAGGATGTTCCAAGGCCAAAACATTTTTGTGGGTCGCAGGTCAAACTCGACCCAGGGGGTGTTTTAGAAGCAAAAACCTACTTTTTGTCATCCTATTCTCACCCCTAGCACGCCGCACACCCCCTCTCTCTCTAAACTTTTGTCCAAAATGTTCATATTTCTCACAAAATCCTCCAAACTTTTTCACCCCAAATCACAAAAGACAACATTTTTCTTTAAAATTCACCAACAACTGCACCAAACGCTAGCAAGGGAAAAAGAGCGGCTTCTTCAAGCCATGGTTCCAAAAGGTCAAGGAGAGCTAATGAAGAACAAAATGAGGATGTGAGCCTATCTTAACAACCATTGAGGCATTTTGGTCTCCATTGGATCACAGAGCAAGAAGATAAGAAATGGTTTAAAGAGCACAAAGAATCAACGTACTCACATGAAATGTTTATTGATATAGAAAGTTTGGCATCCGAATTTCCGCACATTGTAGATAGATTTCTTACTCTTGGTCTTGGATTTGTTTTTAATGATTCGAGGGAATGTAACTTTAACATAGTGAGGGAATTTCTTGATAATTGGGTACCAAATGGAAGGTCCAACCAAGTAAAAATTCGAGGGCAAATTGTTAATTCTTCGCCCGCTATTTTGAATAGAATACTTGGTTCACCTAGCATTGACCCAAAACTACCAAGGGAGGGGTCTTAGGATCTTCCTAAGACTCGTGGAATGAGTCGTGATGGTTCAAAAGTTTTAAAACCACCCTACTTGGCCCAGATTTTTAAAAATCAGCCTTAAGACCTATAAAAGCTCAAATGTATCATACCCCTCTCCCACGCTCACAAAACCTAAACTCATGACTCCCTTACACCCGTAACTCATCATCAAGAATTAATGAACAAGTTCTAGCTCAATTCAAACCCTTGTCTTGATCAAAACTTGAAGTATCATCATTCAAGTAAGTGTGTTTCTTCGAGATTGATAGATATAACTTGTGTGCTTGATGTAAACTTGCTAAACCCCCTGAGATTCCTCTAAATGCTTGAAAAATTAGAAAAGGACAATGAAAAAGGGTGTAACTGAGCTGTGTGCAACTGGGTAGGAGCTTGACTTGTGAAAATTATGCATTGAACTGTTAAAAATTGAAGTTATTGGTTGTGATTGAAAAGGGGGGGGAATGAGTAGTTGTAGAACTAGTTAAATGCATGCCTAGACCTGGGGTATTCTGAGTACCCAAACTTATAATAAAGCCCCCTGCGAACTGAACTAAAATTGAGCAAGGACAGGCTTCACAATCCTTCCTACGACTCGTGATTTCATGCTACGACTCGTAGGATGGATCACTGGGACTGTCCCAAGCAAAATTTGAAATAATCACAAGGTACGAATCCTAGTATGGCTCATGGTTTACTGCTACGAGTCATACCTAGCAATCGTACCAAGAATCTGAAAATGGTCAAGTCCACAAGTGACAGAATGATCCTTCCTACGACTCGTGGAATCGACTTACGAGTCATAATATAAGTCGTGGAAAAATACAAAACAATTGTTTTAAAGGGGAATCCTCATACGACTCGTGGTACAAACCTTACCTTCATGGTACGAGTTGTACCTCAGAGGCGTGACATTGACCTGAGATATTAAGGGTCTCAATACAACTCATACCTCCAAGGTACGATTCGTACTGTTGACCCGTGATAAACTATAAAGGAATTTTTTCTTGCTTTCTGTTTTCTCAGATGTGGAATTCTAACTCTTTTCTCTAGGGGTACAATGACAATGAAGTGTAAAGCATCAAAGGTAGAAACTTGGAGGAAATTACTTGATGAGACCTCCGAATCCAATCAAGCAGGCAGCTCCCCTAGTGGTTCATTAGAGGACTATAGGGTCAACATATCCGACATTGATGGGACCCGAAGCACTAGGGAAAAGGCCAAAGTCCAGGCCATGGTGGACACTTCCACATCTGTCGGTGCTCCCTAGTCTCAGGAGGAGCTGAGAAAAGAGCTCAAGAGTTGGGAAGCGACTCTAATGAAGAAGAGTGGTCCGAGGAGACCCAATCCGTAGATGCAAGCAGTGGTGCCAAATCAGAAGAGGAGGCACCAAATGCCAAGCAGAAGAAGAGTCCGTCTAGGAAGAACCGCACTATCCGGTGGAGAGTACCAAGATCCCAGAAGATATTTGAATAGGGCATTGCTCTCACCGCCAAAAACAAACCTAGGCGTAGCATTCAAGAAGAGCCGAGTATCCTCACAAATTCATTGAACGAGGTGGAGGAGATGAAGCCGATATTTATCTTTGACGAATTTGAGTGGATGGCTAGGGCCCCAGACCAATACACTCCAGAAATTGTTCGGGGGTTCTACGCCAACTACTTGGCAACCATGGAGCAGAAGGTGAAAGAAGGGCAGAAATTGAAAGATCAGCCTAAGATGGAGAGCGTCCTTGTCAGGGGAATAGAGGTTGATATATCCGAGGGCCCTATTGCTTGGATATTATATGGGCCCTAGTTCATCCCACCACATGCTACGCTAGAATATGAATATCAGGTGGAGGCATTGAAACAAATTGAGCAGCTCGACTTTGATGAGATGAGGAGACAGATACAATGGTTGTTCGACATGATCGCTGAGGACAAAGAAGAGGCAGAGTAGGTCACTAGCAATAAGTAGGTCACAAAGAATTCCCTAAATTTCATAGCAAAGGCCTACTGGACGTTAGTGCACCACTGGTTGGCACCGATGGTTAATGATAACACCCTCAGCACGGATAGAGCTATATCTATGTCCTGTATCATGTCTAGATACCCCATAAACATTCTGAGGGTCATTGGAAAGGAGATGCGAGATCGGGCTATGGGATTTAGCACTACCATCCCATTCTCGAGTCTCATTTTAGATTATGCACAAAGGCAGGCATCACAATGTACCGGGGTGAGGAGCTCCTGATTGGAGGATAGCGGATCGCTGACACTGGCCTGATATGGGATGAGATGAACCCGATAAGTCGGGCCCGACTTTCCACCGCAGTTCCACTAACTAGGCCAGTTGGGGGCGCATAGGTGAATGCCCCCACCTCACAGGAGCAGGGAGAGACACCAGTTACATATACCCAATTATTCAGATGTAGATCCAAACACTTCTGTTGCACCACCTACTAGCCTCCTGATCTAGACTCTAGTCGGATACATCCTAGTGGCCCAAGAATTTCTCCAAAAGCTGGCCAAGAGATTGAATATGGCCGAAAGAAAGATTCAATCAATGATGGAGAATGTCAAGCCTTGGATGAAGGCTAATATATAGATAGCTACACAGGCCCTGCATGCTAGATTAGAAGGGTTTGAAAGCAGATTCAATATGCGCATAGAAGAGCAGACTGATACAAGCAGCCTCCGTGATAAGTTCGGGGCTCTTTGGAGAGAAGTGGCTGAGCTATCATCACGGTAGCCGGTAGTCATACCATCCCCCACTCTTACTGACCTCGATGCTGATTTAGATGAGGTGCTTCATCTGGAAGCCTACTGGGAGACCACAAGAGCATAAAAGGAAAAAAAGAAAAAATAGGGTCTTCAAGGATATTGGAGAAAAGACCCCGAAAAAGAAGAAGAAGAGAGAGAAAAGAGAGCGCAAGCGGGCATGAGTAGAGAGCCTGCAGACTCATGACACACACTTGTCAGAGCTGCAGGAATGAGCTAGAGGTGCAGGTAGCTCCATCTTAGCCCAGGCAGAGCTTGCTAGTGGCAAGGACCCTTCAGGCGAGCCACATTCAGCCCCAACTATTCCAAAGGCCATAGAGACAACCGAGACTACTAAGGGGGTAGCTACTCCCCCTATTGATCCACCATTGAGTGTACCGGCCACCGCCAGTGCCATGATAGTAGCAGAGGCACCTCCTCCTAAGGATGATAGGAGCGCTTAGTGCGCTGCATCTATGTTCCATTCCCTCTGTGTTTACATTCTATGCTTAGGGGAAGAAGTACTCTTTTAAAAAAGGGAGGGGGTGTACATGTATTTTTGGGTTTTTGATGCGTCCGAGGGTTTTTTTGTCGTGTTTCTTTTTCCTCGGGCATGCTATCTAGTAGAATCGGCATGTTTGGGATTTTATTTTTTTGATTTTTATTTAATTAGAAAGTATATTAGGAGTACATAGTCAATAAATTGCACTAATTTTTATATTTTGAAAAAATTGACCCTGTTTAAATTTTTTTTGATGATTAGCTGTGTACTTGTGATTGCATGCATGATTTATATGGATATTTTTATGTCATTTAGTATATTAATATGTGTAGTTTTTGTTAATCCATGAACAAACTGGACAAGTAGAGTGAATGAAAATCATGTACCATGAGTGAGTGAAATCTAAGACTTAGTTCAATCCTACATAGAGGATCTAAAACTTGCTCGATTGGTCTTTGCATAGGTTTTAGGATGGTTGGTTAGGAAAGAATCATAAGCCATTATAATCCTACCAAAATGATATGATTCCCTTGACCCAAAATTTTGAGCCTTAAATAGACCATTTTTCTTTGATTAACCAATTAACCGTACCCATTTTTATAATGAACCTATTTTGGCCCTGGTCTCTCCTTGGACATTGTGAATCTCAACATACGCGAAATGCCTAAGTTAATGGTGGCTAGAGTAGGGGTGCATAAATAGTGCAAGGTGAAAAAGGGAGAGAAAAGAAAAAAAAGGTGAAAAATGAGGTGTGGTGTGACCAAACAAAAAAAAAGAAAAATTGAAAAAAAAAACTCAAAAAGAGAATGATCCATGAAAAGCTTGAAGAAACACACCACACTCATATAAGTGCATAAAAAGGTGAAAAGGTACAAAAAAGTGAAAGAAGCAAAATGGGTGAAAAAGTGAAAAAATGGAGCCACATGTATATAGTGTCAACGAAGGGTTTAGTCACTTAAAGAGATACCATGTCTACCATACCCAACCCGAAAGCCTAAATTACAAGTCAAAGCAAGTCCTATAGTGATCCTAACCTGACCATCTAACAAACCAAAGTAGAGAAAATAAGGGCAAACCTATAGTATCCGGTATGCAATATTTGGAACTTCTTTGTTAGAGTGAGAGTCTCACTTGTTCAGTCCCATGTTATATATTTTACTATATCTGTAAGTGGGGGACTTCATTTGCTGTGAGGGTATATGGTTTGTGTTTAACTCTACCAGTGGTCTATGTAAAAAGCATTGGTGGTGACTTGACTAACCGTTAATAGCTAGATGATATATCTTGATCCGTGTTTATCATGTTTTGTCGTTTCTTGTAGTGCATGTGCTGATTTAGTTCATGGGAAAAGGGTTAAAAGCTTTTTGAGATAATAGTGCAAATTTTGTTTGATGTTGGCTGTAGTATCCTAGGTGTATTTTCTAGTTAAGCGTCATATTTATTTTTTTCTTAATTTGCCTAAGGACATGCAAAAGTCTTAAGTTGAGGGTGTTGATGTGTTGTGAGTTTACAGTACTTTCGACACTTAAAACTGAGAAAATAGCATGGACTAAGGTATGTTTATATGGATACGAGGCACTTTTACTTTGATTTCAGGGAAAATAAGTGTTGGAGTAAAGATGTGCAAAAGAAGCCTTAAAATGCAGAAAATCGGCCAAAGTACAAGTCTCAGTACGAGTCATACCTTGATTGTACTAGTAGTATTGAGAATTGTGATGAAATTTAGAAGGCTGAAGCGAGAAGAAGGCAACATTTGACTCTTAGTACGACTCATACCAAGATGGTACAAGTCGTAACTGGTGTCATGGAATTAGTCAGAGGAACTTGCACAAAGGAAGACTCTTGGTATGGATGGACTCATGAATCATGACATCAATGTACAAACCGTACCATGAGCTGTGGTGAATTTCAGAAGATTCTTCAGTACTTGGCAGAAATTTAGACACTACAGAAAGTATGAGTCGTAGGAAGAAGGTACGAGTTGTACCACAACACTCGTGAAGAATTTCAGAAGATGTTAGAGTTCTCAGGTCCAAACCACGGAAGCATTGTATGACTCGTAGGATGAAGGAACGAGTCGTACCAACCTACCAACACTTAGACAAATCTGCACCAGCCAAGGAATTACGAGAAGCAGGTACGACCCATACAATCCTGCTAGGGGTTGTAGGTCCAACCATGACACGGTCGATACCAGATGTGAAAAATGCCCTGTTAGCTTAGGAAAACATTTCTAATGTCTGTATATATAGCTTTTATATTTTATTTTAGTTAGGGAAGGACAGAATCAATTAGGAGACGCGTGAAGAATTATTTTTGTGAATTTTTATCAAGTTTTGAGGAGCATTTCTTGGGATCAAATTCTGGAATTTCAATATTATTCTTGAGATTGTTCTTTAATATTCAAATCTCATTTTCTTCCAATTGTTGCTGTAAGTAATTAATTATGTGTTTGTCTATGAATACTAATTGTAATCTTACAACCATGAGAGGCTAAAACCTCCACAACTAGGGGTTGTGGGAACCATGGTGGATTAACAAACTAGGGTTACACAAAAGTGGTTCAAAACCAACGCGAAAAGCTTGTATTGTATTCTCTTCATCTTTAAGCATTTCATAATGGTGTGCAATATTAGGACTTGCTCCAATTCTTTACTTTCTTGAACCTAGAGAAGTAGATATTAGGAAAAGAGAATTACAACAAAGCCTTGGTCTTCACGATCATTGTATTAACTTGAGTTGTGATCGTAGTATAGTTAAATTTGGAACATATTGATAATGGTTAGTTTGAAATCTCTCATGAGACCTGACTTGGTGATTGAGTATAGTTATCCAATAGGGATGAACCGGTCGTTTGAATGAATAATGAATCCTAGTTATCAGTTCTACAAGTAAGCGTTGGGTTTGAGCATGTGTGTATACCCGAAGTAGGTATGAACCATGGGGAACACTTACCCTAGTTGTTTGCAAATCTTGACTTAAACCACAATTATAATCTTTACTTTAATATGTTTTTTTGAAACCCCTCAATTTGGAGATAACTCCCCAAAAAGTTAAATTACTGGTATTAATCTATATCTTACCTTATTCCTTGTGGGTTCGACCCTAACCTCTTAGTTGGATTTTTTATTGACAACGACCGCTTCATACTTTGTCAGGAAGTGTGAGTTTGATCATTATCAATGGCCAAGTTGAACAGACCACTTAGACTCTTGAGGATATATTGACAGCATGTGTGATTGATTTCAAAGATAGTTGGGATGACCATTTGCCTCTCATCGAGTTTCCATATAACAAAAGTAGCATTCACAATGGCTTCATTTAAGGCGCTTTATGGGTGGAGTCATAGATCACCTATTGGTTGGTTTGAAGTCAGTGAAGCTATGTTGATAGGACTAGATTCAGTTCATGAGGCTATGGAGAAAGTTTAGGTTATAAGAGAAAGGTTGAAAAAGCTTCGAGTCGCCAAAAGTCCTATGCGGATGTGAGGAGGAGAGAACTTAAGTTTGAAGTTGATATTGCGTGTTTTTGAAGGTGTCTACCATGAAGGGAGTGATGAAGTTTGGAAAGAAAGGGATACTTAATCCCGGGTATGTTGGCCCGTACAAGGTTGTGAGACGTGTCGGCAAGGTGGCTTAAGAGTCGGAGTTGCCCTCAGAATTGGCTTCAGTACATCCAGTTTTCCATGTCTCTCTTTTAAAGAAATGCATGGGTGATCCAACTTTGGTTGTTCCAGTGGAGAGCATAGGTGTGAAGGATAGTCTTAGCTACGAAGAGGTTCCAGTTGAAATACTTGATCATCAGATTTGGAAGCTAAGAAACAAAGAAGTAGATTTAGTAAAGGTTTTGTGGAGGAATCAATATGTTGAAGGAGATACGTAAGATGCCGAAGCAGATATGATGGCTAAATACCCGTATCTATTCCCTTCCGATTCTATTCCAGCTTGAGGTATAAGTTTCTTCCTTAGTACCCTATCAATTTCATGTTCAGTTCATGTGCTTCAGTTTCTTTCATGTCAATGCACATATGTGTGATTCATGAACTCAGTTCAGTCATGTATTCCAGTCCGGAGTCAGTTACTCCATTAGTTTTTAGCTTTAGATGTTCGGTATTTGAGATGTCAATTCTATTTCCCAGCTTTTCAGTATGTTCATTCACATTTGAGGATGAATGTTTCCTAGGGGGAGATATTATAATACCACAAAATCCCTTAGATTAGACCCGAGGGTTCAAATGGAGAAAACAGAAAATTTTGCACCAGGTTACAGGACGAGTCGTCCAGTGACTTGTGAGGAGACTTCATGAGTCATTATGTGACTCGTGAAGTAAAGAGAGAATTGGCCGGAACTCGTGGTCAGGGATGACCATGAGAGAACCAACAATTTGTTAAGTGAGTCGTGGTCAAGATGGTCTATTGTTCAAGGTCTAAATTCCTGAAGATGCCACGAGAGGCAGGCACGAGTCATGAAGTGACTCCATGACTCGTGGATTTGGTCGTGGTTAGGAGTAGGATTTGAAGTTTGAAATTGGGGAAGTGTACTTCACGAGTGAGTCACCATGATTCATGGTGTCCCTTATGGTGACTGGCAGGGTGTATTTTTCTTGCATTTTAGTAAGGGTTTTTTCGTAATTCCTAAGCCTCTAGGCCCTAAACTACATTGTTTTAAGCTCAATTAGGAGGTTTTTAAGGGTGCTTAACATATTCTAAAGCTCCCCCATTCCATGCATGCAAGATCAAGGAGTCTATTAAAGATCAACTAGAGGATACTTTAGGTTCTTCCTCAATTCACGTAGATTCTCAAGAGAGGTTGTGAAATTGAGGTACCCAGGTATGTGGGGTTATGGATGGGAATATTCCTTCACTTCCATGCCCAAATCCTCTTCTAAAATCTTGAAATTCTAAGTTCATGAATCTATTGGGTGTTAACCCAATTTCTAAGTATCTATCATGGGTAATATCTCTTCATGTTTCTAATGTTGTTTTAAGATTCATGGGCATGTTTTATGATCATTTTAATTAAAAATTCATGATTTCAAAGTCTCTCAATTATGATGCCCAACTATGAAGTTCATGCAAAATTGGGATTATGACCTATGTTTTCAAGTATGATGAGATTATGATGAAAGTATTATTTTGAATTACCCATGTTTATTATCCATGATTTTTGACTATCTCAAAGCATATATAAGTTTGGGCAAGCCCATATGATCAAGTATGCTTCATGATTTACTTCAACTTCATATATTAGCTTACCATATGGTTTTGGAGTCTAGATTCCCACTTTTCAGCTTGTGGTATGGTTGAACCGAGGCTCCTCATGATATATTTTTAGATTATGCATGTACTATTATGATTCAGCTTCGTCATAAGATGATGGTTCAGATTCGTTGAAAAACGATGGAGAGCATATGCATGTTTTTGGGAGTAGTGTCTAGCACCAACTAGGCTAACGGTTCAGTCAACCCTATTTCTTAGAACTACGTGCCAATATGTCACGACGAGCATAGACCCGAATCGTAGACATGGGACAAGGGACCCCGAGAAACCCCAAGTTGACCTATGGAATAAGCATTCACTAACTCATACAATAACATGAATAAAACATAATTAAAAACTCGGCGGAAGTCGAACTTAATATAAAAGCAATAATAACATATGAAGCCGAATACACACCTAAGTCTGATAAGCCTCTAATCGGGACGAGCTTATGGGAAAACACCCCCAACTAGATCAACAACACTGAAATTGAAAATACATCTAAAACAACTGAAGCCTAGTCCTCGAATGACAAGGACTCACCAACAAAGCAGGTGCAAACTCTGAACAGCGACTACGAACAGGCTGAACTTGAGAACCGGATCCTGCATCATGAGACGATGCAGTATAGAAAGTATGCGGTCAGTACGTGAAATGTACCGAGTATGCAAGGTAAGTAAAACCTCTTAAGTAAATTAAATCATTTAAAGCAATTCATACGTCATAAGCTTTTAAGGATAAGAAGAAGACTACATGCATTCATTCTGAAATCATACTATTATCATGCATAGTTTTAGAATATCATGACTGACTCGAATGACTCAAAGCTGAAAATAAAATTTATATCAAAAGATGAACAATGAGTCAAACCTTACTTCTTGAACATGCATGCGTAAGTAATTATCATTAGTAATAAATATGCAAATCTAAATGATATAAACAGTGGGAGACTCGTCACTTAACTGACATACCATGATAGAGCTTACGTGGTCCCAACTATCACACTCAAGTGGGTAGAGCCGTCCATAACCTTGCCAGGGTGATGGATGATACCATGATATCATATCAAGCTCAAGGGCCAATCGGACCGGGGATAGCTCACAAGGGAGGTCCCAATAATATAATAATCAACCTACATTGGCCCGTAATTCTGGGGCATAGGTAGTCGACCCTTAACCCACTCGGTGCTAGACTCTTCTCCCAAAAACATGAAATGCTCTACATCGTATATAAGGAAGCTCAACATTGTCTATTGACGAAGCTTAACATCGTCTAATGACGAATCTCAATGTGAAATAATGCATAGACTAGACATCATATAAATATGAAGCTCAACAATTTCCTTTGACAAAGCTCATGAAATTATGCATAACTTAACATCGTACTAAAAGAAGCTCGACATTGTCTATTGACAAAGCTCATAATGAATTCATGCATAGACTCAACATCATGTAAAAATGAAGCTTAACATTTTCCTTTGACAAAGCTCAATGACGACATACATATCAATTATGAATTCATGCATATAGGAGGCTTTTTGTTGAAACATACTACAAGCTCAAACACAGGTGGAAGCATCTACTTCAAAACATGTGGTAAGCTACATATAGAAATATTTACTCAACATACCACAAGCTAGAATTTATAAAAAAAAATTGGAAAATTTCCTTTCAAATAATGTGGTAAGCTTATGTCGGAAAATCATCACATTAAATCAACATATGGGATCACCCAAAGCTTTATCACACATGGATCTAATCAATTCATTTTGAAAACACCAACATAATCATGGGTAGTTTTTGAAATATGCTTTTCATCATCATCACGCATTTATCATAAATCACATGTTTATGAACTATTCATCCAAGGGCGTTTTAGACTCAAATTTTAGAAAACAATTTTTTGATTAGGGAAAAACAAGTTAGAATCTGCCCAAGCTTCGTAAATCACTAATATAAGCACAATCTAATAATACCCATAATTAAAGATTGAGGAATCATGCAATTGATCAAAACCCCATACTTGATCATTTATAATTTAACAAAATTTGATAGGAATTGGGCATGGGTGTGGAAGGAAGACACCTATTAAAACCGTACATACCTGGAAATAATGAGTCTACCACCTCACTGATAGCCCAAGGATAAATTGGAAGAAAAATCCCTTAGAATAGCTCTTGATCACCTCCTAAATTTCATATACTTGCACGCATGGAAGGAACATACTTAGATAGGTTTCCCCCGCTAAAAACCCACTAAAATGAGTTTAAAACGACGTAGTATAGGGCTTTAAGGTGAAGAAATGACGGAAATACCCTTACTGATTAAACAGAAAATTACCCACTGGACCAAACAACGGGCGAACCAATGGGCCATTGAAAGATACCACGACCCGTGGTATCCGCTTGTGCTAACCACTGCCCTAATCCATATCTCCAAATAAAACCACAGACATATAGGACGGTTCGTCCTAAGTTCCAATGGTCGTTCCTTCAGTCGTTGTTTCCTTCTTCAGAAACTCTGCACTTCTATTCAACGAGCCTCACCACGACTCATTGTAAGATACAACAGGTCGTGGTTTCCATCTGTTGTCTCCACTTTGAAGGTCCATTGCCTTACCACGCCTCCAGACAACGGACTATCGTTTCTCACAACGGATCGTTGTAACTCATTGTTACCACTACCATCTGTCCTGACTTCTTACAATGGCTCGTGGTTACATACCACGAGTCGTTGTTTCTCCCGTCCTGCAACCCTTTTTGCCCAAATTTCTGTAGTTTTGCATTTTAGCTTCCCGTGTCTACTCCTAGGCACTTCTGGGGTATTACAATATCTCCTCCTTGGGAACATTCATCCTCGAATGTTGGAAACAAGAAGAAAACAGAAACATACAATTTATCATGTACAAAATTTTCATTTTGGCCGAAAACTGACGGAATGACTACCTCCAATTCAAATTACACAGCTGTACTAAATTCACCAATCATACACACATCCACATATATAAAATAAACTTGTGCACATAGTTCAAACATGAATACTAATTAGAGTCTGAGTGCAAAACTGATACCTCAGGCTGAAACTGAGCCGGTAGAGAACAAATGTGGGTATTTAGCCATCATGTCCGCTTCGGCTTTCCATGTAGCTCCCTGAACATGCTGGTTTCTCCATAAAACCTTAAATAAAGCTACTTCTTGGTTTCTCAACTTCCAAACCTGACGATCCAAGATTTCAATAGGAAATTCATCATAACTAAGGCTATCTTTCACCCCAACATTGTCCACCGGGATTACCCAGGCTGGGTCACCTAAACACTTTTTCAAAAGCGATACATGAAACACTGGGTGTACGAAAGATAATTCTGAAGGCAACTCAAACTCATGTGCCACTTTTCCAACTCTTCTCACAATTTGATAAGGACCAACATAGCGGGGACTGAGTTTCCCTTTCTTTCCGAACCGCATGATTCCCTTAATGGGAGATACCTTTAAAAATACCCAATCGTCCACCTCAAACTCCAGGTCCCTCCTATGTTGGTCCCTATCGAATATGATTTCTACCGACTTTGAACGGTCTTCAGCTTGTCCCTTATCAACTGAACCTTTACCATGGCCTCATGAATCGAATTAGGCCCTATCATAGCAGTTTCCCTAACTTCAAACCATCCGATGGGCGATCTACACCTCCTTCTATACAGAGACTCGAACGGTGCCATCTGGATGCTAGAGTGGTAAATGTTGTTATAAGCGAACTTAATCAAGGGCAAATGATCATCCCAACTACCTTTGAAATCCATAACACATGCCTTCAACATATCCTCGAAGGTCTGAATTGTTCGTTATACCTAGACGTCTATTTGAGGATGAAAGGTTGTACTGAGTTTAACTTGGTCCCAAGTCCCTTTTGAAATAAACGCCAAAATTGAGAGGTAAATTGGGTACCTCGGTACTCCATGAAGTCAAACCAACTCCCGAATATACAATTTGGCATAGTCATCCGTTGAATCTATGGTTTTGACCGATAAGAAGTGCACAACCTTGGTTAACCTGTCGACCACCACCCAAATGGAGTTGTATTGCCGGCAAGTATGAGGTAAACCTGTAATGAAATCCATATTAATCTCCTCCCACCTCCAAGTGAGAATGGTGATATCCTGAAGTACGCCTCCTGGCCTTTGATGTCCAACCTTCACTTGTTGACAGTTGGGACACTTGGCTACGAATTCTGCAATATCCTTCTTCATACCATCCCATTAATAGATTTCTCGCAAATCCCGATAAATCTTCGTGGATCCTAGATGGATGGAATAACTGGTACCATGTGCCTCATGTAATATCCGAACCCTCAAATTATCCATGTCCGGAACACATAGCCGACCTTGGTATCGTAGAGCACCATCTCCCCCTTGGGAGAAAACCTCCACCTTTTAATTCTGCACCGCTTCCTTCAGCTTCCTAAAAATCGATTCCTAATCTTGCTTAGACTTGATATCAACCACTAAGGATGATTCTTCCCCATTCTACACAACAACGCCGCCATTAGTCGAGTCGATCAATCTAACCCCCAATCTTGCAAGTCGATGGACATCTCTCACCAAGTCCTTCCTACCCTCATCCACGTGGGACACACTCTCCATAGAGAGCCTACTATGTGCATCCGCAACCACATTAGCCTTGCCCGGGAGGTAAAGTACACTCATGTCATAGTCCTTTAGTAACTCCAACCACCTCCTTTGTCGAAGATTCAAATATTTTTGTGAGAACACATATTGCAAGCTCTTGTGATCCAGGAAGACAACCACGTGGACCCCATATAGGTAATGCCTCCATATTTTCAAGGAAAACACCACCGCGACCAACTCAAGATCGTGGGTCGGGTGATTCTTTTAATGAAATTTCAGCTGTCTGGAGGCATATGCTATTACTTTCCATGCTTCATTAACACACACACGAGTACAACTCACGAAGCATCAGAATACACTGCAAAGCCCTCCGTAGCCTCGGGTAGAGTCAACACTGGTGCTAAAGTGAGTCGGGTCTTCAACTCTTGGAAGCTTTTCTCACAAGCCTCCGACCATTGGAACTTCAGCTTTTTTTGAGTCAATCTAGTCAATGGGGCTGCAATGGATGAAAAGCCCTCAACAAATATCCGATAATAACCTGCTAAGCCAAAAAAGCTCCTAATATCTGATGGGTTCACTAGTTTGGGCCAATTCTTCACCGCTTCAATCTTTTGAGAATCTACCTTGATACCCTCACTTGACACCACATGGCCTAGAAATGCCACAGAGTTCAACCAAAACTCACATTTGCTGAACTTCGCATACAACTACTGATCCTTGAAGGTCTGAAGCACTGCTATCAAGTGAGCGGCATGCTCCTCCTCGTGCCGAGAGTATGATAAATACAATCACAAACATGTCTAGATATTCCTTGAATACCCTGTTCATCAGATCTATAAAAGATACAGGAGCATTGGTTAGTCTAAAAGGCATAACAACAAATTCATAGTGACCATACCATGTCCTGAAGGCAGTCTTCGGGATGTCGCTCTCCCGAACCCTAAGCTGTGGTATCCATACCTGAGGTCAATCTTGGAGAAACACTTGGAACCTTGAAGCTGGTAAAAAAAATCATCGATCCTGGATAAGGGGTACCTATTCTTGACGGTAACCTTATTCAACTGCCGATAATCAATGCACATGCAAAGAGAACCGTCTTTCTTTCGAACAAATAATACCGGTGCACCCCATGGAGACTTACTCAGCCTGATAAAGCCTTGATCCAACAAGTCTTTCAACTGGTCTTTTAACTCTTTTAGCTCAGTGGGAGCCATTCTGTAGGGTGGAGTAGATATAGGCTGTGTGTTGGGAAGAAGATCTATGGCGAAATCAATCTCCCACTCGGGAGGTACACTTGGAAAATTATCAGGAAAGACCTCCGGGTAATCACATACTACTGGAACTGACTGAATAGTCGGGGTCTTAG
>JACEIK010002166.1:150026-170448 GCA_018107945.1 Datura stramonium | reverse complement strand
CTAGCCAGGCACCAGATGTGCCTCGGCCCACCAGTTAGTAGTCCAGGTCCTTCTAGGGCACCAGGTGCCAGTCATACCCCCCAAGGCGGGGCGTGACACACGGGGTGATCCCGTTAAGTTAAAATCACCCTCCCCTCATTTTGTGCAGAACTACGTTTGACTGATTCCCTTTTCGGACACGTAGACGCCTCTTTGATGTTCGGTCCAATCCTTAAAGTTTTATTTATTTGTTTTGTTATTGTTTCTTATTAATTTATCATTTAGTTATTATTGCTTGCCTTTATTTGTCAATCCTTAATTGCATGAATTGCTAAATTTATTTCTTTCATTATATTGTCATGATCTTCCTCCTTCTTACTTTTTTGACTTCGTTTTATTCTATTTGCAAAGCTGAGATCTTTTATCACTTAGTTTATTTAAGTTGTTTTTCTATAAAAGGCTTAAAATCAATTTTATTTACTCGCCTAGTAAATACCCCCCATATAGTAATGAATTCGGAAGGGACCCACAATTTTGGACCTCGAAAGGTGCCTAACACCTTTCTTTCGAGATAATTTGAACCCTTACCCGATTTCGGTGACCTAGATTAGTAAAACAGACCCTTAGGTTAGTATGGTGCCCTAACGCACCTCAAATCGTTAGGTGGCGACTCTTCTCTTTAAATAACCCATAAGAGTAGTCACATGTTGAGTTCTGCTTTCCTCGAGGAAAATTGGGGCATGACACATGTCATAAGCTTTTAAGGATAAGAAGAAGACTACATGCATTCACTCTGAAATCATACTATTATCATGACATGATCATGCATAGTTTTAGAACATCATGATTGACTCGAATGACTCAAAGCTGAAACATAACATTTATATCAAAAGCTGAACAATGAGTCAAACCTTACTTCTTGAACATGCATGCGTAATTAATTATCATGAGTAGTGAATATGCAAATCTTAATGATACAAACAGTGGGAGACTCGTCACTTAACTGACACACCACGATAGAGCTTACGTGGTCCCAACTATCACACTCAAGTGGGTAGTGCCGTCCATAACCTTGCCAGGGTGATGGACGATACCATTATATCGATATCAAGCTCAAGGGCCAATTGGGCTGGGGATAGCTCACAGGGGAGGTCCCAATAATATAATAGTATCAACCTACGTTGGCGCGTAGTTCTGGGGCATAGGGTAGTCGACCCTTAACCCGCTCGGTGCTACTTCTCCCAAAAACATGCAATGCTTTACATCGTATATAATGAAGCTCAACATAGACTATTGACGAAGCTTAACATTGTTTAATGAAAAAGCTCATTATGAAATCATGCATAGACTAGACATCATATAAATATGAAGCTCAAGAATCTCCTTCGACAAAGCTCAAAATGAAATTAAGGGTAACTTAACATCGTATGAAATGAAGCTCAACATTATTTATTGACAAAGCTCATAATGAATTAATGCATAGACTCAACATCATGTGAAAATGAAGCTTAAAATTGTCCTTTGACAAAGCTCAATAACAACATACATATCAATTATGAATTCATGCATATAGGAGGCTTTATTTTGAAACATGCTACAAGCTCAAACAAAGGTGGGAGCATCTACTCCAAACAAATGTGGTAAGCTACATATAGAAATATTTACTCAACATACCACAAGCTAGAATTTATAATAAAAATTGGGAAATTTCCTTTCAAATAATCTGGTAAGCTTATGTCGGGAAAATCATCACTTTAAATCAACATATGGCATCACCCAAAACTTTATCACACATGGATCTAATCAATTCATTTTAAAAACATCAACATAATCATGGGTAGTTTTAGAAATATTCTTTTCATCATGGATTTCATNCAAACGAATAGCCAAGCGGAACGAACAATCCAGACTCTGAGGACATGTTGCACGCATTTATACCTCTTTATGAACTATTCATCCAAGGGCGTTTTAGACTCAAATTTTAGAAAACAATTTTTTTATAAGGGAAAAACAAGTTAGAATCCGTCCATGATTTTTAAATCACCAATATAAGCATAATCTAATCATACCCATAATTAAAGATTGAAGAATCATGCAATTGATCAAAACCCCATACTTGATCATTTATAATTTAACACAATTTGATAGGAATTGGGCATGGGTGTGGAAGGAAGACACCCATTAAAACCCTACATACCTAGAAAGGATGAGTCTACCACCTCACTAATTGCCAAGGAGAAATTGGAAGAAAATTCCTTAGAATAGCTCTTGATCACCTCCTAAATATCATAAACTTGCATCCATGGAAGGAACACACTTAGAATAGGTTTCCCCCTGCTAAAACCCCACTAAAACGAGCTTAAAGCGACATAGTATAGGGCCTTAGGGTGAAGAAATGATGGAAATGCCCTTACTGATTACGCAGAAAATTGCCCACTGGACCAAACAACAGACGAACCAACGGGCCGTTGGAAGATACCATGACCCTTGGTATCCACCCATTATAACCACTGCCCCAATCCATATCTCGGAATCAAACCATATACATATAGGAAGGGTCGTCCTAAGTTCCAACGGGTCATTCCTTTAGTCGTTGTTTCCTTCTCCTGAAACTCTACACTTCAATTCAACGAGCCTCACCATGACTTATTGTAAGATACAACGGGCCGTGGTTTCCATCCGTTGTCTCCACTGTAAAGGTCCACTTCCTTACCACCTCTCCAGACAACGTACCATCATTTCTCACAACGGATCGTTGTAACACCGTTTTTACCACTGTCATCTAGCCTCACTTCTTACCATAACTACTTAAAACGGCTAGTGGTTACGTACCACGAGTCGTTGTTCCTCCCGTCTTGCAACCCTTTTTGCTGAAATTTTTGCAGTTTTGCATTTTAGCTTCCCGGGTCTACTCCTAAGCACTTTCGGGGTATTATACAATGTATGTATGTTCATATGATTTGGGACCTTTGTGAGCTTTCCCTGCCCCTGAGGGGCCTTCAACTTGATATCAATATCATGGTAGTGCCCTTAGCCTAACAAGGCTTTGGACGGCTCTGCCCCCTTGAGTTTAATAGTCGAGACCACATAAGGTCTATCGTGGAAGTGTCGGTTATATGACGAGTCTCCTATTGTTCCTCATGATTTTTAGTTATGCATGTCTAGCATTTATTATATTATGTCTTCAGTAGGTTTGACCCAATGTTTAGTTTTACTTATGACTATCAATTTTAGCTTTGGGTCATTCGAATAAGTTATGATACTCAGTCATATTTAAATCATGTTTTCAGATAAAAGCATGCATGCCTTACTCTTAGAATCTTATCTTGAATATATTTTATGATATGCATGATTTCAGTTTTACTGACGTAGAGGTCTTACTTATCTTGCATACTCAGTGCATTCCAAGTACTGACCGTATACTCTGAAATGATACTGGCTCAAACGTTCAGGTTCAGTCCCGCTGCTAGCCAAATTCTTAGAGTTTTAGCATACTCAGTCGGTTGGTAAGTCCTCATCCTTCGAGGACTTTTTTATCAACTTGTATTCAGTATCTTCAGTTTTAGTCTTTAGCGAGTTAGTTGGGGTTTTGTCCCATCAACTCATCATGTTGTAGAGGCTTATCAGACATAGCATGTATTTAGCTTCAGATAAGTATTATGTTTCCGTTGTTCAGATGTTAATAGATTTTCATACTTCCACTATTTCTATTATTAGATTTCCACATTTATTATGTTGAGCTTTAGTTGTTATGTTCATGCCATGGGTCGACTTGGAGCCTCTCATGGTTCTTTGTCCTGTGTCTCGATCCGGGCCTATGTTCGGGTCATGAAACCATGCTTGTATCGTAAATTCTACTTTAATTCATGCTCTTGAGTTATTATGCATGTGCCATGGGATAGCTTTGGGCCATTCATGGTTCTAGCTCTCGTGTCTCGATTTCGAGGTCCATGCTTGGGTCGTGACAAACTTGGCATCAGAGTAAAGGTTTAGGTGTGTCCTAGAGTGTTTGAAAGACACGTTAAGTAGAGTTTTTTCCATGGGTGTGGAGCACGCCACACTTATAGGGAAGAGACTACAATAAATTTTTGGAAATTTTTCCTTCTTTCATGATCTATGTCGTGCGACAAAGTATACCTCTCTATTCCTTTAAATCGTGCTATACGCATTTGCAAAAATATTCCTCCACGTTGAGTTAAACGAAGAAGGAATGACAATGGAAATGTCCATGGCAATGACAATGGGGATGGGCATCAGCCAACCCCAGCAGCTCTAGCGGATCCTTTTTCCGAGCGAGTAACTCATGCCGAGTTCAGGGCCACTTTTTAGATGTTGGCTCAGGCTACAACATCCCAGTCAACAAGAAGGCGTTGGCCCATGTCCACCAGAATAAGAACGCAGTAGCAACACGAGTGCAAGACTGCTTCAGGATATATCCACTTGTGTTTTTTGGGTCGAAGGTAGATGAGGACCCACATGAGTTCATTATTGAGATTTAGAAGATCATACAGATTATGGGAGTGACTGGAGAGAAGAGTGCAGATTTAGCCTCCTATCGGCTAAAGGGGGTTGCTCATATATGGTACTAACAGTGGAAGGAGAGCAGGCAAGTTGGTGTGGTTCCTATTGGTTGGAATGCATTTGTTACTACTTTTATGGATAGATTTTTTCCTCTAAGAGTTGGGAAGGTGAAGGAAAACCAGTTCATCAATCTGAAGCAGAACGACATGACTTTCCAAGAGTATGCCTTAGAGTTTACCCAGTTGTCTAAGCATGCACCAGAGATGGTGGCCGATCCGAGGGCTCGTATGAGTAGGTTCGTGAATGTGGTGGCAGATTCCTTGGTGAAGGAGTGCAGGACCGCCATGTTGTTAATGATATAGATATCTTCCAACTGATAACATATGCCTAGCAGATAGATATAGAGCAGATGAAAGAGAAGGAGAGAGAGGCCAAGAAGGCCAGGACAAGGAGCTCTGGGCATTTCTAGTAGAGATCCAGTGGTGGACATCGCCCCACTAAAGGTCGTCAGCCCCAGCCCCATCATCAGCTAGCGTTCCATCCAAACCTTGGGGAGATCAGAGTAGCAGGGCGTCAGGTTTTAGGGTCCAGAGGAGCATGAAAGTAGAGCACGCTTTTCCAGTATAAACTTCCTAGGATACTTCTTGGTTAGCTCATACATTTGCTTCGAGTGTGGGAAACTCAGGCACATGCACAAGGATTGTCCTTTGGCTTGGCAGGGCGATAGTAGAGGTTGGTGCCCAGCCACCACTTCAGCAGCTCCAGTAGCTTGCCTGTATCAACAGGGTGCCTCTTCTAGCATAATGGGAAGACATAGACAAAATAGGTTCTATGCTCTATAATCTTGGTAGGAGCAGGAGGTCTCTCCCTGTCACGACCCGAGTCTACACCATGGCCGAGACATGGTACTTGGTGCGACAAGTGACCCCAAGCTAACCCATGGTCTATCATTATACTAGTAAACTGAGTAAACATAAGCAGAATCTTTGAAAATACAATTATTCAAGAAAATACTAATTTGACAAGAGTCAATATATCAAAAGAAACAATACTGCAAAACTGTGTCTGAAGGCCAACTACTAACTGATGAGTTGCTGGGACAAGGCCCCAGCTAACTCTAAAATCTGTTAAAGTAAGAACTAACTGAAAACAAATATCATCCTTGGAAGATGAGGACTCACCCAAAACTGCTACTAATATTTTCTGAGGGAAACTACTGACGATTACGGGACTGAGAACCTACCTGTATCATAATGTGATACATTATTGAAAGTATGTGTTAGTTCTTCAAATGTAATAAGTAAGTGAGAGATACAACAAGCATGAGAGAATAAGTAACTAAACTACAATAGCATGAAATGACCAACTCAAATACTGTAAACTGGTAAATCTGAACTATAATTGATGTGGTCAATAATGACCCTGGCTGATGGTCACAATAATGTCCTGAAATTGAGATACTGAACTGAGCTAAGCTGAGCGAAATTGAACTGAGACTGTACTAACAAGTGGGAGAGTCTATAACTGACATATAACCACGTGAGCTAAACGTGGAGTTCAATTTATATGCCTCATCGATAGGACCAAATATACCTTGCCAAGGTATAAAGGCATGAACTATGAGATCACTTTCTGGACCCATTTAGGTTAAATAACCTATGGTGGCAACGTAGTTTTGGGAACCTGGGTGCGCTAGAACACCAGTCTGCACGGTGCTAGGTCCTACTCCTATTAGATATTCCTAGTCTAACTACTAAGCTTATAGCTCGAAGATGGGGCCCACGACTAAATCAGGGATACTTATCTGGAAGTACCCTGAGAGATTTATCGGATTGGATAACTGTAACTAATGCTCTAGGACTGGCCAGAGCTATTTATCTGGATGTCGTAACTGACCTTGGGCATAATTACGTGTCCAAGTGCTATTTTATAGCTTAATTTATTCGTGTTTGTCATATTATACACTTACATTCTTATGTGATTTTGTGTAAATTTGGGTATTCACTGACCAACATGATTAGTCCTTGCTTTGTAGGTGTAAAATGCATGTGAGGGACTAAAATATGACGGTTGAAGTAAAGGAATGAAGTTTGGACGCGATGGAAAATGAAGGCAACATGGCAGGCTAAAGAAAGGGACTGCCGGCAAGGGCAGCGTGCCATGGCAGGCGCATGGCGCGACCAGCAGCGTGCCATGCCGAGCGATGCGCAGGTACCTCGCGCAAGACCTATCGAGAAGACACGTTCCAGTAGCTGTCCGCGTTTGCTCCGTGACACGGAGGAAAATCTCTGTGATAGCCTCCGTGACACAGAGTTGTTCTACCACAGGACAAATTTTGCATTTTTTCAGCTTAGGATAAATTGAACCCTTAGCTTCAAAATTCATTATCACGAAATAACTTTGGGAAACCGTAAAGAAGAGAAGAGAGAAGTGAAGAACTCTACCTAGGGTTGATTATATTTCATTCTCCTTTAATTATTCTTGTAAGTACACTACTTTAAACATGTTTTTGAGTATTTGTACGAACATGAGTAGCTAAAACCCTTCCTCTAGGGTTGAGGCTACATAAGATGATTATAATTTCATGAATTCTTCATTGGTTTGAGTTTGTAGTTATTGTTTTGTCTTACATTCTTTATTATTGTTGTTTTTATGCTTGATCACCATGAAAACATACTCGTGAAGCTTAGGTAAAAGTTTGAAAGAGTACCATAGGCTAGAACATGAACATGAGAATGTAGGGAGCAAGTTCTTACCTTTATTATAGGATTAGCGGTTAGGATACCTAATTTTCCTTGCTTGGTTGATAAAACGGGATGAGCTAGACACCAACTTAGAATTATCACATCACCACTCGCTGAAGTAGTTGTGAAGCTATGTTCGATTAAATGATTAGAGGTACGAAAGTCCATAATCAAGGGTGCAAACTCTCTAAACCACATCCATGTAATTGAATTGCTCACGAATTAGGACGTCACATCCCCACTCAACGATGTAGGTGTGAGACTAGTTTGTCGTGTTTAGAGGCTCAAAAGACCATGAAATAGAACTTTAATTATGTGAACAACAAATGAAGTTTTCATACTCAAACCATTGCGAATTGTAGCATTACATGATTACTAGGCCTTAACTCTAGTTGCTTCTTGTATTGTTTCTCGATTATTTTATGATCACCCCTATACTTAATTAGAATTTTACGAAATTTCTATAATCAACACTTGTGAAGATTAAATTAGCACTTGAGCTAGAATATTCGCTGAAATAGTCCAGTCCTTGTGGGTTCGACATTCGGCTCTTAAAAGGGCCACTGTATTACTTGTACGACCGCGTACGCTTGCGTGTGCGTTGGGCACAAACAGTAACCATCTAGAGAAAAAACTAAAACTAATACTGGTAGTTCTCATACTGTTCAGTGTTGCTTATCTAGAAGCGTCATAACCGTCTAAAGGACTAAATGATAACTGATATCTGAGAGGCATTACTGACACCTCAAGAACTGATTATAGTAAAACTGATCAGCTTACATTACTGGAAGATATTGGAAATACTAACATTTGACTGAGACTGAACTAGCATGCAACTGACTAAGAATTCATATAATACTAATAACATGGGAATTCCAACACTAATAGAGTCAACCAACATTAATGTCTAATCAATTAAGCAAGACCCTAATTACTGCATTCAAGAACTAGGGCTAAAATCATAATTATTCATGTAAGGAGATAATGACCAAAATTATCACTAGTGACAACCCTCAATACTCAAGAGAATTATAACAGGAAGAAATTCCATAATTTATTGACAATAAATCCCTAACGATGAACTTCAGTGCTAGAACCGATAAGAGATTTTAGGAGAATTTTGGGGAACAAGGGAAGAACAATTCCCTTGTTAAATACCCCACATACCTGGTGTAGAATCCTTGAGAGAAGCCTAAAGAAATCTAAAGAAATGTGGAAGTCCTTGTTTAGCTCTGAGATGCTTGACAGGAATTTATTTGCTTTTGAGATCGTGAGATGAGTGGAATGAGAGGGGTTAAGTTGATCACCCTTTTAATTCTCTCCGAAATGTGCCCAAAATAACGTAGTTTAGAGCCTAAGAGTTTAGGAAATTATTTAAAATCCCTTAAAAAAATTGCAGGAAATCACATTGCTAGTCGCAATGAGGGACTGGATGAGTCGTTACTTAAGGGACGACTCATTACGTGTCTCGTCGTCAACAATGGAAGACCTCATCCTGTGAGTCACCACGAGGGACACCATGACTTATGGTGTACCTAACAACTCATGGTGACAAGTCATGACGAACACTGCCAAAAATTCAACTTCCAATCCAGACTCCTGACCACGGACCACTCCACAAGTCGTGGAGTCATTTCACGACTCGTGGAAGCCTCTAGTGGAATCTCCGGGAAGTCCACCTCGAACCCTTGACCACGACTCACTTGACGAGTTGTTTCCCTGACCATGACTCATTGCCTCTCTCGTGATCACTTCCTGACCAAAAGTTCTTGCCAATCCTCTCCTCACTTCATGGGTCACTGGATGACTCGTCCTATGACATGGTGCAAAATTTCCCGTTTTCTCCTTTTTAACCTCCTCAAGTCTGATCTTAGTGGATTTTGGGGTATTGACAATATCTCCCCTTTGGGAACATTCATCCTCGAATGTGGATCAACATATTGAAAAGCTGGGGAAAGCAACTGTCATATCAAATACTAAGAATCTAGAGCTAAAAACTGACAGAATGACTGACTCCGGATTGAATTACATGACTGAACTGAATTCATGAACCTCATATACAACTTACAACATGAAAGAAACTAGGGCAGATGAACTGAGCATTAAACTGATAGAGTACTAAGGAGGAATTTAATACCTAATGTTGAAGCTGAACTAGAAGGGAATAAATAGGGATATTTTTCCATCATGTCTGTTTCTGCCTCCCATGTGGCTCCCTCAACTAGCTAGTTCCTCCATAATACTTCCACTGAGGCGATTTTCTTGTTCCTCAGCTTACGAACTTGACAGTCTAGGATCTGGACTGGGATTTCTTCATAAGAGAGGCTATCCTTCACTCCCACACTGTCTAATGGCACAACTAAGCTTAGATCACCTATGCACTTCTTCAATAGTGACACATAAGACTGGGTCCACAAATGCTAAGTATGAAGCTAATTCTAACTCATAGGCGACACTACCTATTCGCCTCAGAATCCTGTAGGGTCCTACATACCTCGAACTGAGTTTTTCTTTCTTTCCAAACCTCATCACCCCATTCATAGGTGAAATTTTCAAGTAAACCCAATCATCTATATCGAATTCTAACTCTCCTCCTCACATCCGCATATGATTTATGTCGCCTTTGAGCTGTTTTCAATCTTTCTCTAATGAGTTTCACTTTCTACCTTCATGAACTGAGTCTAGTCCTATCAAGGTAGGTTCGCCAACTTCAAACCACACTATAGGAGACCTACACCTCCTACCATATAATGCCTCCAATGGGCCGATTTGAACACCGGAGTGGTAGCTATTATTGTATGCAGACTCAATGAGAGGTAAGTGATCATCCCAACTGCCCTTTGAAGTTGATCACACAAGCTCTCATCATATCTTCTAAAGTCTAAATAGTCCACTCATCTTGTCCATCTATCTGCAGGTGAAAAGTTGTGTTGAGCTTGACCTGAGTACTGAGTCCTTTCTTGAATGACTTCTAGAAATGCGAGGTGAACTGGGTACCTCTATCTGAAATGATGGACAAGGGCACCCCATGTAGTCTGACTAACTCCCGGATGTACAGCCTAGCATAATCCTCAGCTAAGTCTTTATTTTTAACTGGAGGAAATGTTCTGACTTGGTCATCTGATCTAATATCACCCAAATTGAATCATACTACCGATGAGTATGAGGTAGACCTGTAATGAAGTCCATATTCACTTTTTACCACTTCCACGTAGGTATGCTAATATCTTGAGTCATACCCCTAGGTCTCTGATGTTCAACCTCAACTTGCTGGCAATTCGGGCACTTAGCCACAAATTCTGCATGCAATATCTCTCTTCACACTGTTCCACCAACAGACTTTCTGTAGGTCATGGTACATCTTAATGGCACCTGGGTGGATAAAATATCTAGAGCTATGTGCTTCTGCTAGTATTTTCTGTCTCAAGTCACCTACGTCCGGTACACATAGTATGCCTTGGTAACAAGCACACCATCTCCCCCTTTGGAGAAAGCCTCCACTTCTTTTTGTAGAACCACTTCTTTCAGCTTAAGAAGTATGAGCTCTTCATCCTGCTTTGACTTAACCTCAAAAACTGAGGAATCTAACCCATTTTGCATTACTACTCTACCCTCAGCTAAATCAACCAACTGCATTCCCAACCGAGCTGACTTGTGAATATTCTTTGCCAGTTCTATTCCTCCCTCTTCAAGATGAGCAACGCTTCCCATGGATATCCTTCTTAGGGTATCATCCACCACATTGGCCTTTCTTGGGTGGTATAGCATGCTCATGTCATAATCCTTCAGTAACTCCAACCACCTTCTCTAACGAAGATTTAAATCTTTCTGATTGAATACGTACTGAAGGCTCTTGTGGTCGGTGAAAAAATCCCCATGAACCCCATAAAGATAACCCCTCCATATCTTTAACGCACTCTCAATTCAATGTTATGAGTTGGATAGTTCTTCTCATGAACTTTGAGCTATCTGGAGGCATAAGCTATCACCTCACCTTGTTGCATCAGAACACAACCGAGCCCAACTTTAGAAGAATCATAATAGACCACAAATCCATCTGTTCCTTTCGATAAGGTCAAAACTGGAGCTACAGTGAGTCAAGTCTTCAACTCCCAAAAGCTCTTCTCACACACATATGACCACTGAAACTTCACCTTTTTCTGAGTTAGCTTAGTCAGAAGAGATGCATTAGAAGAAAATCCTTTTACAAACCGTCAATAATAACTGGCTAGACCTAGGAAACTTCTGATATCTGTTGGGGAAGTAGGTCTTGGCCAGTCTTTTACCGCTTCTATCTTTTGAAGATCTACTAGAATTCACTCACCTGAGACCACATGACCAAGGAAAGCCACTGACTTCAGCCAGAATTCACATTTGCTGAAATTAGCAAACAACTGGTAGTCATTGAGAGTCTGCAACACTATCCTCAGATGGTTAACATGCTCTTCCTCATTTCTGGAGTATACTAGAATGTTGTCTATGAATACAATGACAAACATGTCCAGATACTGTTAGAATACCCTATTCATCTGGTCCATGAAAGTTGCATGGGCGTTAGTTAGTCCAAAGGACATAATCACAAATTCATAGTGACCATACCGAGTTCTGAAGGCTATTTTTAGTATGTAACATTCCCTGACCCTAAGCTGATGATACCCCGACATAAGATCTACCTTGGAGAAACAACTAGCTCCTTGAAGCTAAATGAACAAGTCATCAATCTTGGGTAGGGGATACATGTTCTTAATTGTAACCTTGTCAGTTGATGGTAGTCTATACACATTCTGAGAGTACCGTCTTTCTTTCACACGAACAACACTGGAGCACCCCATAGAGAGATGTTGGGCCTAATGAAACCCTTATTAAGAAGGTCTTTTAACTGTTCCTTCAACTCCTTAAGCTCAGCGGGAGCCATTATATAAGGAGGAATAGAGATGGGCTTAGTGTCTTGAAGAAGGTCTATGCCGAAGTCTATTTCCCATTTGAGAGGAACTTTGGGAAGATCTTTGGGAAAGATATTAGGGAACTCGCTGCCAAGTGGAACTGACTGAACAGTTGGGGCCTTAAATCTAGAATCTTTTACCCGAACTAGGTGATAGATACACCCTTTTGAAATGAGCTTCCTTGCCTTAATGTAGGAAATAAACCGACCCTTAGGTGCGCAAACACTACCCATCCATTCAAAAACCGGCTCATTTGGAAATTGAAATATGACGACTCTAGTTTTGTAGTTGACTGAGGCATAACCGGAATATACCAATCCATGCCAAGAATGAGGTCGAAATTGACCATTTCTAGCTCTACTAGATTAGTTGGAATGACTTTACTCAATACTGAGACTAGGTAGTTTCTATATACTCGGCTGGCTCTAACCGACTCACCAACTATGGTAGAGACTGAGAATGGTTCTAAGAGGACTTTTGGACTGATTTCAAACTGAACGGCTACATAGGGATTCAAAAACTATTGTGTGGCTTCTAGATCTAGTAGGGCATACACATCTAGATTGAGGAGACGTAACATACCCGTGACCACGTCAGGTGAGCTCTCCTGATCCTGACGAGAGGACAAATAATAAAGGTGGTTTTGGTGCTGACCACCATCCATACTTAAAGTGTCACCCTACTGGGGTTGCTAAAGTGGTAGAATTTAATTTTCCCCATCCTACTGACGGACTTCTTTAGCCGGTGATCTAGCTATCTACATCTAAAGCAACCATCTTTTCCTAGGAGGAATTCACCTGGATGGTTCTTTCTATACTTATGACATGCTAGGTAGCGGCTACTGGCACTGTGACTCAGGGACTAAGAGCTAGATGCTCCACCCTTCCGACCTTTGCGAGACCGAAAAGAAGGTGTGTTGGCTGAGGTGGGTGCTGGAGTCCTCTATTGCTACTGTTGAGGGCGGATACTAATGCCGGAACTCTGGTGGTCATAATTAGATTGACCCGTTCTATCGCTCTTGTTCTCCCATTTCATATACTTTAACTTTTCTACCTTAATCTGTTGGGCATGAACGATGTGGCAGGAGAGGTCAATGTCCTTAATGAGCATCGCTGTCCTGCGCTTCTTAAGTATCAGGTTTGATACCCCATTGATGAATGTAAGCATGCAATCCCTTGTCTCGGCTACCATCTCTGGAGCTTACCTCGACAATCGAGTGAACTCCAACTCATACTCCTCCACGGTCCTCTTACCCTGCTTTAAATTCATGAACTCAGCGACCCTAGCCTCCCTCAACTCCCAAGGGAAAAATCCGTCTAGAAATGTTGTGGCGAACTCATCCACCACTCTACTGGTTCTACTACAACTGGTCTCTCTTTCTTTTATTGGTCATACCAAATCTGAGCCACCCCTTTCAACTAATAGGTAGCCAGATTAACACTCTCTGTGGAACTAACACCCATAATTCAGGTGATCTTCCGCACCTCATCTAAAAACTCCTGCAGGTCCTCTCCCACCTTAGATCCATGAAAAGCTATGGGGTTCATTCAGGTGAAATCTCAACCCTAGCAGTTGCTGTAGACCCGTTTGTATTCACCGGAACCACCTACTAATTCACTTGGTTAGTCACTATTTGTGCCAGTAGCTAGATTGCCGCTCGGAATTCTTCTAAGGACAATTGGTTATCATGAGGGGCTACTGAAGCTGATGGGGTAGGTCGGTTGGTTTTGCCATCCCTTTTTCCGTTTCATTGTTTCAGAGGCATAGTTTCACTGAAATGTATAGATCACGAGTTAGGAGGACATTTTTGGAACTAGACTTTAATGCACGATAAAGAGTGTGAACAAAAGGGAGTTTTCCTACTAACGTCTTGTAGCCTCCCAGTCATAAGTGTGGCATGCTTCACACCCACGAAAAGAACTCTACTTGATGCGACTTTCAAACATCCTAGGATACTCTAAACCTAGTGCTTTGAAACCAAGTTTTTCACGACCCGAGTCTGAATCCTGGCCGACACATGGTACTTGGTGCCGAAAGTGATCCCAAGCTAAGACATGGTCTATCATTACACTAGTAAACTGATACACATAAGCAAAAGCTTTGAAAATACAATTATTCAAGAAAATACAGATTTGACAAGAGTCAATATATTAAAAGAAATAATACTATATAACTGTGTCTGAAAGATAACTACTAACTCGTGAGTTGCTGGGACAAGACCCCAAGTTACTCTAAAATTTATCTAAGTAAGAACTAACTGAAAGCAAATATCATCCTTGGAAGATTAGGACTCACCCAACACTGCTACGAATATCTTCTAAGGGAAACTACTAACAATGTTGGGACTAAGAACCTACACCTGTATCATAATACGATATAGCATGGAAAGTATGCATCACTACTTTGAATGTACTGAGTAAGTGAGAGATACAATAAGCATGAGAGAATAAGTAACTAGACTATAATAACATGAAATGACCAACTGAAATACTATAAACTAGTAAATTTGAACTATAACTGATGTGGTCAATAATGACCCTAGCTGATAGTCACAAACATATCCTAGAAATGAGATACTGAACTGAGCTAAACTGAGCTAAACTAAACTGAGACTGTACTGACAAGTGGGAGATTCTATAACCGACATATAATTGAGTGACCTAAACGTGGAGTTCGATGTATATTCCCCATTGATCAGACCCAATATACCTTACCAGTATAAAGGCATGAACTATGAGATCACTGCTTGGGCCCATTTGGGCTAAATAACCTATGGTGGCAACGTAGTTCTAGGAACCTGTGTGCGCTGGAACCTCGGTCCGCTCGGTACTAAGTCCTACTCCCAATGAATAGTGCTAGTCTGACTACTAAGCTAATAGCTCAAAGCTAGGGCCTAATACTAAGTTAGGGATACTTATTTAGAAGTACCTTGAGAGTCTTATTGGATTGGGTAACTGTAACTGGTGTTCTAAGACTGGTCAAAGCTGCTTATCTGGAAGAATTGTAACCATCTAGAGAACAAACTAAAACTGATATTGGTAGTTCTCAGACTGGTCAAAGCTGCTTATCTAGAAGTGTCGTAACCATTTAAAGAACCAACTGATAACTGATATTTGTGAGGCATTATTGACACCTCAAGAACTTACTATAGTCAAACTAATCAGTTGACATTATTGAAAGATACTGGAAATACTAACATTTTGACTGAGATTGAACTAGCATGGAACTGATTGAGAATTCATATAATAGTAATAACATGGGAATTCCAATACTGATAGAGTCAAGCAACATAAATGTCTAATCCATTAAGAAAGCCCTAATTACTGCATTAAAGAACTAGGGGCTAAAATTATAATAATTCATATAAGGAGATATTGACCAAAATTATCACTAACAACAACCCTCAATACTCACGAGAATTATAACAGGAAGAAATTTCATAATTCATTGACAATTGAACCATAATGGTGAGATTCAAGGTTAGAACTGATAAGAGATTTTAGGAGAGTTTTGGGGCACAAGAGAAGAACAATTCCCTTGTTAAATACCCACGTACCCGGTGTACAATCCTTGAGAGAAGCCTGAAGAAATCTGAAGAACTGTGGAAGCCCTAGTTTAGCTCTGAGATGCCTGACAGGAATTTCTTTGCTCTTGAGATTATGAGATGAGTGGAATGATAGGGGTTAAGTTGATTACCCCTTTAATTCTCTCCAAATTGTGCCCAAAAGAACGTATGTTAGAGCCTAGGAGTTTAGAAAATCACAAAAAAGGCCTTAAAAATTCCGAATCACTCTATCAGTCCCAATGAGAGACTGGATGAGTCGTTACTTAAGGGATGACTTGTTACGTGTCTCGCATCAACATTGGGAGACCTCATCCTATTAGTCATCATGAGGGACACCACGCCACGTGGTGTACCTAACGACTCGTGGTGATAAGTCGTGACGAACACTGCCAAAAATTCAACATTCAACCCAAACTCCTGACCACGACCCAATCCACCGGGTCCTGAAGTCACTTCACGACTCGTGGCTGCCTCTCGTGGCATCTCCAGTGAGTCCACCTTAAACCCTTGAACACAACTCACTTGACGAGTCATTGTCCTGACCACGACTCGTTGCCTCTCTCGTGGTTACCTCCTGACCACAAGTTTCTTCCAATCCTCCCCTCACTTCACGAGTCAATCCACGACTCATGGAACACTTCACGGGTCACTGGATGACTCGTCCTATGTCCTTGTGCAAAATTTCCTATTTTCTTTGTTTGAACCCTCGGGTCTGATCTTAGGGCTTTCGATGTATTACACTTCTTATGTTGTCATTGGTATGTTATGAGTTTACTATTTTGATGTGTATGCATTGGTAGATCTTGGGGATACATTATCTTTTGTGACTCCTTATGTTGATGTTAGTTTTGGAGTCAGTCCCAAAATCCTATCAGAACCCTTCTTAGTCTCTACTCTTATCGGTGAGTCAGTTTTAGCTCGACAGGTATATAGGAATTGCCCTATCATGATTCTTCAGAAATTCACCTTAGTCGACTTAGCGAAGTTAGATATAACCAATTTTTATGTTTTATTCGGTATGGACTGGTTACATGTTTGTTGTGCTTCAGTCAATTATAGAACCCATGCGGTAGAGTTCTTATTTCTAGGTGAACCAGTCCTTAGGTGGAAGTTAGTTCATATATGCTTGTAGGTCACTTTGTTTCTACCTCAATGCTAGGAAGATGATCTGCATGGGTTATGTGTATCATCTTGTTCGGGTCAAGGATTCTATGTTCGAAACCCTAACTCTTCAGCCAGTTCCTATCATATGTGAGTGTCCAAAGGTATGATGATCTACTAGGAGTCCCTCCCAAGCGGAAGATTGACTTTGGTGTTGATCTTCTCCTTAATACGCAACCCATATCCATTCCTACTTACGGACTGGCTTTAACAAAGCAAAAGGAGTTAAAAGATCTTCTAGATAAGGGTTTCATCAGGCCTAGTAAGTCCCCATGGGGTGCTCTAGTTCTCTTTGTTTGATAGAATGATGGTTTCCTTCCGATATACATTGATTATAGATAACTGAACAAGGTCACAATCAAGAATAAGTATCCCCTCCCAAGGATTCATGACCTATTTGACAAGCTTCAGGGTGCTAAATGCTTTTCGAAGATGCACCTCAGATCCGGTTATCATCAACTCAAATTTAGGGAGAGTGACATTCCTAAGATATCTTTCAGGACTCAGTATGATTACTATAATTTTGTAATTATGTCTTTTGGAATTACAGATTCTCTTGTAGCCTTTATAGACTTGATGAACAGGGTGTTCAAGCAGTATTTGGATATGTTAGTGATTGTGTTCATAAATGATATTCTCATATACTCTCAGAGTGAGAAGGAGCATGTCGCTCATTTGAGGATTGTGTTGCAGACTCTCAAGGATTGCCAATTGTTAGCTAAATTTAGCAAGTGTGAGTTTTGGCTGAACTCAGTAGCATTCTTGGATCCTGTAGTGTCTAATGAGGTTGTTCAGTTGGACTCTCAAAAGATAGAGGCGGTGAAGAATTGGCCTAGACCTGTCAGTCCTACAGATATTAGGAGCTTTTTGGTTTAGTTGGCTACTATAGAAGGTTCATAGATGGATTTTCATCCATTGCAGTACTGTTGATTAAGTTGACCCAAAAAGGTCAAATTTCAGTGGTCGGATGCTTGTGAGAAGAGTTTTTAGGAGTTAAAGACTCAACTTACTTCAACCCCAGTATCGACCCTATCGGAGGTCACATATGGCTTTATTGTGTATTATGATGCTTCTAGGGTTTGTCTTGGTTGTGTGTTGATGCAACATGATAAGGTCATTGTGTATGCCTCTAGACAGCTAAGACTCATGAGAAGAACTATCCAATACATGACCTAGAGTTAGCAACGGTGGTGTTTTCTTTGAAGATTTTATGATACTATTTGTATGGGGTGCATGTGGATGTGTTTATAGGCCATAAGAGACTTCAGTACGTGTTTACTCAGAAGGACCTAAATTTGTGGCAAAGGAAAAGGCTAGAGCTTCTCAAAGACTATGACATGAGTGTTGTTTATCATCCCACCAAGGCTAATATAGTGGAGTCCCCTGTCGAGAATGGAAGAAAGAAGTCGGTGAAGGATGTCCATAGGCTTGCTCGTTTAGCGGTTCACCTTATAGTTGCGGGATGGTGGTGTTGTCATTCAGAAACGGTCGGAATGTTCATTGGTGACGAAAGTCAAAGCTAAGCAAGATAAGGATCCTATCCTTGTGAAGTTGAAGGAAGCAGTCCGAGATCAAAAAGTGGAGGTTTTCACCCAAGGTGGAGATGATGTACTCCGATATTAGGGCCAATTATTTGTGTCGGTTTTGGATTATTTGAGAGAGCCGATGTTGACCGAGGCTCATGGCTCTCGGTACTCTACCCATCTAGGTGCCACCAAGATGTATTATGATCTACAGAAAGTCTATTGGTGGAATGGCATGAAGAAATACATAGCAGAGTTTGTGGCTAATGTATGAATTGCCAACAGGTAAAGGTTGAGGATCAAAGACATGGAGGTATGCTTCAAGATATGAGAATTCGTAATTGAAAGTGCGAAGAGATCAATATGGGCTTCATTAAAGGCTTGTCTCGTACACACTGACAGTATGACTCTACATGGGTGATTGTGGATAGGTTAACCAAATCAGCCTATTTCCTACCTATCTAAACTGCTAATTCAGCCGAGGATTATGCTAGATTGTACATTCTAGAGTTGGTTCGGTTGCATGGAGTTCCTTTGTTCGTCATCTCAAATAAGGGTACTCAATTCACCTCTCAATTTTGGAGATCATTTCATGTTATACCCGGAGCCCATAGATCAAACCCAGGAGTTGAAACAGAGAAAAGTTTAAAACTGGCATTAGGCACAAAACAGGTCCTGAGATGACTCGTGAGAGCAGCCAACGAGTCGTGATGTGACTCGTGATTAGGCTTAAGAGATAAGTTTGGAATTTGGGAATTTGACTCCCCATGGACTTGACCATGAGTCATTGTCAGGCCTTACAACTCGTTAGATCAGTCATGAGGAGTGGTGAGTGAGAAAATAGAAAGAAGAAGGCAGTGTGCATAACAGAAGGACCCCACGAGTCGTGGTCAGTCACAAAGAATCGTGGGATGAGTCGTGACCAGCAAGGTAAAGTTTATTTGAGATTGAGGCAGTGTATGTGACAAGTGGTGACCACGAGTTGTGGTCACCAGTAACAAATAGTTGAGTTATCCATGATGAGCCCAGATGACTAGGTACGCAGTGTGCTCGATGGACAATGCCATGAGTCGTGGGGAATGACTGGCAGTTATTTTCTGTGAATTTAGTAATGGCTTTTCCATAATTCCTAAGATCTTAAGGCCTAAACTACATCTTTTTGAGTTATCACTGATGACTTTTAAGAGGATTAAGTTCATTTTAGGCCATTTTCATTCATGCATGCAAGAGCGATAGTCTAGAGAGGTGATCAAGGAAAATCCTTCAAGGTTCTCTTCAATTTCTTCTTGGGAATTCAAGGAAGTGTAAGAATCAGCTATAATCAGGTATGTAGGGTTATGAATGGGTGAATCCTTTCACCCCATGTCCAATTTCTCTCTAAATCATGAATTTTCTATGTCTAATCTATGGGGTTTTAACCCAATGCATGAAATTCCTAATTCTTTACATGGATATGATTTAAATATGTTTCTACTATTGAGTTATGAATCATGGGAAAGTTTTATATTATTTTCAATTAAAAATCATGTTTCAAGTTTTATGAATTAAAAAGCCCATTGATGAGAAGTTCATTGAAGATGAGATGTGTGATGAATGTATGATTATTATGAGATATTATAATGAAAAATATGTTTTCAAGCTACCCATGTTTATAATCATATTTTTGACATGCATTGAGTATTTTCAAGCATGTGAAAATATTGGGCAAAGCCCACATGTTCAAGTATGATTTATGATTTTTTGAATTAAGCTTACCACATGGTTTTGGAGCGAAGACTCCCAACTATCTTTCAGCTTGTGGTATTGTTTGAGTTAAAGCTTCTCATGTGCATGATCTCAGATTTGAGATTTATTTGATTATTGAGCTCCGTCAATAGAAGATATTGAGCTTTATTGAAAACTAATGGAGAGAATATGCACGTTTTTGGATGTAGTGTCTAACATCGAGTAGGCTAAGGGTCGATTACCCTATGCCTTAGAAGTACG
>JACEIK010002166.1:108126-149974 GCA_018107945.1 Datura stramonium | reverse complement strand
ATATTACTTCCAGACCTCCCTTGTAAGCAATCCCCTGCCCTATTGGGCCACGAGCTTGATACCTGGCAAGGCTTTGGACAGCTCTTCCCACATGAGTTGATAGTTGGGACCATATAAGCTCTACCGTGGTATGTCGGTTAAAAGACGAGTCTCCCATTGTTCCTCATGATTTCAGTTGTGCATGTTCATCATTTATGAGATTTATATATCTATATATCTTCTAAAGAAAGTTTGACTCAATGTTCAGTTTTACTCATGACTATCAGATTTCATCTTTGAGTCAACCGATATAGTTATGATGTTATGTTATGTTATGATGAGATCATGATTTTAGAAAGAATGCATGCAAGCGCTGCTCTCAGATTCTTATTGTTTATGTTTTACATTATGCAAGTCTTTAAATGATCTTTACTTAATCGAGCGGTTTTACTTACCTTGCATACTCGGTACCTTCCATATACTGACCGCATACTCTATGGTGTATCATGAAAGACCCGACACTCAGACTCAGCCCCGTTCATAGCCAATCTTCCGGGTTAGCATCCTACGCTTGTTGGTGAGTCCTCATAACCCAAGGACCATGCTTATTCAGATTTCTCTATGTATTTTCAGTTTCCATCTTTATCGAGTTAGTTGGGGTCTTGTTCCATCAACTCATCATGTTTAGAGGTTTTTCAGATAAAAGGATGTATTCAGTTTTAGATTGTGTATTATGATGTTATGTTTATTTCCAACTTCCGCTAAGATTATTATGCTGATTCTCCAGTTCCCGTAATTAGGTTAGATGTATGTTCATGACATGGGTCGACTTGGAGTCTCTTAGGGCTCCTTGTCCCGTGATGCGATCCGGGCCTCCATTTGGGTCGTGACAAACTTGGTATCAAAGCCATAGGTTTGAAGTTTCCTAGGGTGTCTTAAAGCCGCGTTAAGTAGAGTCTTTTTCATAGGTGTGAAGAACGCCACACTTATGACGAAGAGGCTATGAGACACTTAGGAAATGTTCCCTTCTTTCATGATCTATGTTGTGCAATGAAATGTCTCCCTATCTTTCTAATTTGTGCTACTCGCGATTGCAGAATCTTGGCTCCCTGAAGAGTAAATGGTAGAAGGAATGGGAATGGAGAAGGCCACGAGGATTGCAACGAAAACGAGCACTAGCAGGCCCAGGAGCACCATGCACCAGAGCCATTTTCCCATGCTGAGTTTAGGGAAGCTATGAAGATGCTTGCGCAGGCCTTGACCGCTCAGGTCAATCAACAAGAAATTGTGCATGTCCCACAGAATGGTAATGCGGGGGTGGCTCGAGTCAGGGATTCTTAAGAATGAACCCCCCAGAGTTCCTCGGTTCATAGGTAGATGAGGAACCACATGAGTTCGTTGAGGAGATTGTGAAGATCACCCAAGTCATGGGGGTGAATGGAGTTGAACGTGCGGAGTTGGCCTCATATCAGCTAAAAGGGGTCGCACACATATGGTTTTGTCAATGGAAAGATAGTAGGGCTGTCGAAGTAGGCCTTGTCACTTGGGAGGAGTTCCATGTTGCGTTCCTAGATCGGTTCCTCCCTCGTGAGATAAGGGAGCTGAAGGCAGATGAGTTTGTGAATCTTAAGCAAGGGAGGATGACGGTGCGGGAGTATGCCCTTGAGTTCACTCGCCTATCGAAGTAAGCCCCAAAGTTAGTGGCTGATCAGAGGGCGTGAGTGAGTAGATTTGTTCATGGTGTGGCGGGATATTTGGACAAGGATTACAGGACCGCTATGCTTCACCAAGACATGGATTTCCCTCGGATAGTTTTGTACTTCCAACAAATGGATTTGGCGCAATGAGAGAGAGGGAGGTCAAGAGGGCCAGGACTTAGTCACAGATTCTCTCAATCGAGGTCAGGTGGTAGGCACCAACAGCAGACCCACCAGAGATCTTCAGCCCCAGCATCTTCAGCATTGAGTATGCCATTCAGGCACAGGCTTGATCAGAGGGGGCAAGCATCAGCTCAAGGGGTCAGAGTAGAAGACCCGTAGATTCTAGTATCCCAGCTTGCCGCAGATGTGGTCGGAGGCACACAGGCCAGTGCTTGGAATGTTCAGGTGCTTGTGTCAGGTGTGGGAAGCCGGGACACATGCTCAGAGATTTCCTGGCAGCGATACAGGACCATGATGGGGCTAGAGGCCTAGTTTCTAGTTTAGCAGCGCCTCCCGCACGCTTAGCACATCAGGGGGCATTTTCTAGTGTAGGTGGCAGTCAGCGCCAAAACAGATTCTATGCCTTAGCATCCCGCTAGGAGAAGGAGGTCTCCCCAGATGTAGTCACTGGTATGTTACGAGTTTTCCATCTTAATGTATATACTTTGTGACACCTTTTCTTTTGTGGGGCTACCTTTTCTTTTGTGACACCTTATGTGGCTAGTAGCTTTGGAGTCAGTCCCGAAGTTTTGTCAGAACCTTTCTCAGTCTCTACTCCAATAGTTGATTCAGTGATAGCTAGATGGGTGTATAGAGGTTGCTCGGCCTCAGTCCTTCAGAAAGTCACCTAAGCAGATTTGATAGAGTTATCCATGACCGATTTTGATGTTATCCTCTGCATGAATTGGCAATTTGCATGTTATGCATCAGTTAATTGTAGAACCCGGGCAGTAGAGTTTAGACTTCTGGGTGAGCCAGTCTTAGAGTTGAAGGGCAGTTCATTTGTGCCTGTAGGTCATTTCATTTCGTACCTTAAGGCCAGAAAGATGATCTCTAAAGGTTGTGTGTACCACCTAGTTAGGGTTAAGGATCCGACGTTTGAGACGCCGACTATCTAGTCTGTCCCAGTAGTATGTGAGTATCCAGAGGTCTTTCCTAATGATATACTGGGAATCCCTCCCAAGAAGGAGATTGATTTTGGCATCGACCTTCTTCTCGACACGTAACCTATATATATTCCTCCTTACATAATGGCTACAGCCTAGCTAAAATAGTTGCAAGAACAGTTGAAGGACCTATTAGATAAGGGTTTCAATAGACCGAGCAAGTCACCATTGGGTGCACTAGTTCTCTTTGTCAAAAATAAGGATGGTTCTCTTCGTATGTGTATTGAATATCGACAGTTGAACAAAGTCACTATCAAGAACAGGTATCTTCTACCCAGGATTGATGATTTATTTGATCATCTTCAGGGTTCCAAGTGCTTTTCGAAGATAGATATCATATCTGGGTACCATCAGCTCAGAGTTCGGGAGAGCGATATCCCAAAGATAGCCTTTGGGATGCGGTATGGTCATAATAAGTTTGTAGTTATGTATTTTGGACTAAGGAATGCTCCTGTAGCTTTTATAGACTTGATCAACAGTGTGTTCAAGACATACCGGGATAGGTTCGTGATTGTGTTTATTGATGACATCCTAATATAGTCTCGGAGCGAGGAGGATCATGCCACTGATTTGAGAGTAGTGCTGCAGACTCTCAAGAATCACCAATTGTATGCCAAATTCTGAAAGTGCGAGTTTTGGTTGAACTGGTCGCGTTTTTGGACCATGTGGTATCAAGCGAAGGCATAAAGCTGGACTCTCAAAAAATTGAAGCGGTGAAGAATTGGCCTACACCGATGAATCCTTTAGATATTTAGAGATTCTTGGGTTTAGCTGGCTACTATCGAGGATTCGTGGAAGGTTTCTCATCGATTGCAACATCTTTGACCAAATTGACCCAAAGAGGGTGAAATTCCAATGGTCGGAGTCTTGTGACAAGAGCTTCAAAGAGTTGAAGACTCGACTGACTTTAGAACCAGTGTTAACTCTACCGGATGGTACCGATGGGTTCGTGGTGTATTGTGATGCTTCAAGGATTAGACTTGGGTGTGTGTTAATGTAGCACGGGAAGGTTATAGCATATGCCTCTAGAATTCTAAAGATTCATGAGAAGAATTACCCAACCCATGATCTAGAATTAGCCGCCGTGGTATTCGCATTGAAGATATGGAAACATTATCTGTATGGGGTCCACGTGGATGTATTTATGGACCATAAGAGTTTACAATATGTGTTTATATAGAAGGATCTCAATCTTCGGCGAATGAGGTGTTTGGAGCTATTCAAGGACTATGATATGAGTGTGCTTTACCATCCAGGTAAGGCCAATGTAGTAGCAGATGGACTTAGTAGAATCTCTATGGAGAGTATGCCTCATGTGAGTGAGGGGAAGAAGGAGCTGGTGAAGGATGTGTGTCGACTCACAAGGTTGGGAGTTAGGTTGGTTGACTTGACCGATGGCAATGTTGTTGTTCAGAATGGATCAGCATCGTCATTGATGACTGATGTAAAACCTTGACAAGATGAGAAGCCTATTTTGGTAAAGTTGAAGGAAGTGGTTCAAAATCAGAACGTAGAGGTCTTCTCCAAAGGGGGAGATGGTATGCTTCGATACCGAGGTCGCTTATGTGTTCCAAATGTTGATTATTTGAGGAACTAGATGTTGCATGAGACTTATGGATCTAGGTATTCTATCCATCCAGGTGCCACCAAGATGTACTGTGACTTACGGGAGGTCTATTGGTGGAATGCATGAAGAAGGACATCGCAGAATTTGTAGCTAGGTGTCCAAACTGTCAGCAAGTAAAGGTTGAGCACCAGAGACCGGGAGGCAGGCTTCAGGATATCAGTATTCCTACTTAGAAATGGGAAGAAATTAATATGGACTTCGTCATAGGTTTACCTCGTACACATCGACAATATGACTCCATTTGGGTTGTGGTAGACCGGTTGACCAAGGGCGCTCATTTTCTATGGGTCAAAACGATGGATTCACCAGAGGATTATGACAAACTATATATCTGGGAACTAGTTCGATTTCACGGAGTGCCCTTGTCCATCATATTAGACAGAGGTACCCATTTTACCTATCAGTTTTAGAGGTCGTTTGAAAAAGGACTTGGTACTCAGTTAAGCTCAGCACAACATTTCACCCGCATATGGATGGTCGAGCGGAGGGGACAATCAAGACTCTTGAGGACATGCTGAGAGCATTTGTGATTGACTTCAAAGGTAGTTGGGATGACCATTTACCCCTTATTGAGTTCGCATACAATAACAACAGCCATTCCAGTATCTAGATAACGCCGTTTGAGGCTCTCTATGGGCGGAGATGTAGATTGTCTATTGGTTGGTTAAAAGTTGGTTAAGTTGTGATGATAGGACCAGATTCGGGGCTATGGAGAAGGTTCAGCTCATACGGGACAGGTTGAAAACCTCTCAAAGTCTCCAAAAGTCCTATACCGATGTGAGAAGGAGGGAATTAGAATCGAGGTGGATGATTAGGTGTTTCTGAAGGTATCTCCCATGAAGGGAGTGATGCGGTTTGGAAAAAGAGAAAAGCTCAACCCTCGTTATGTTGGAGCCTACCGAATTGTGAAACGGGTTGGCAAGATGGCATATGAATTGGAGTTGCCCTAAGAATTAGCTTATGTTCATCCTATATTCCATGTATCACTCTTAAAGAAGTATTTAGGTGATCCATCTCTAGTTGTCCCAGTGGACAGTGTTGGTGTGAAAGATAGTCTTAGTTATGGGGAGGTTCTGATAGAAATACTGGATTGTCAAGTTTGAAGGCTAAGGAACAAGGAAGTAGCTTCAGTCAAGGTTTTATGGAGGAATTAGCATGTTGAGGGAGCTACGTGGGAAGCCGAAGCGGATATGATGGCTAGACACCTACATTTATTCTCTACCGGCTCAGTTCCCGCTTGAGGTATCAGTTTTGCTCTCAAACTCTATTTAGTTTCTATGTTTAGTTCATCTGCCCACATTTCTTTTATGTATATGGATATATGTCTGATTTGTGAATTCAGTTTAGCTATGTAGTTGAATCGGAGATAGTCATTCTATCAGTTTTCGACTCAAATGGTCAGTATTTGAATATGATGATTGCATTTCTCTGCTTTTTTGTATTTTTTCGAGGATGAATGTTCCCAAGGGGGAGATATTGATATACCCCGGAAGTCCAAAGATCAGACCTGGGAGTTGAAACATAGAATTTTTAAAACTGGCATTATGTACAGAACGGGTTGTGAGGTAACCTGTGAGACCAGCCCATGAGTCGTGATGTGACTCATGGTGAGGCTCAGGAGATAAGTTTTGAATTTGGGAATTTGACTCCCCATGGACCCGACCACGAGTCGTGGTCAGGCCCTATGACTTGTTACGTAAGTCGTGAGGAGTGGTAAGTGACAAAAGAGAAAGAAGAAGGCAGTATCTCACCACGAGCCTCGTGGTGACTCCAAACAAGTCATGGTTTCCATCCATTGTCTACACTGGAACCTTCAACCCACGAACGACGACTTGAAACAATGGGTCGTCCCTCTTAAACACGAATTGTAGGGTGCCCCATTGCTTCCTCCTCAGCCTAAGTCCAAACCTCCCCCGACTAGTGACAACAACTCATTGTTCCTGACAACGGGTCATTGCACCGCCCATTGTCTCCACTGTTTCCCTGACTTCCCAAACCATGACCGCGTGTGACGACTCGTGGTACACTACCACGAGTCATAGGGTTGTCCGTTCTGTGATGTTTTTGCCAGTTTTATTCACTTTTCAAATTTAACTCCCGGGTCTATTCCTACGCCTTTTCGGGGTAATATAATATCTCCCCCTTGGAAACATTCATCCTCGAATGTAGGAAAAAAGCAGCAAACAGAAACATACAATTTATCATAGCCATATACTAATTATTTTGACTGAAATTTCACAGAATGACTACCTCCGAATAAAACCATATAGATGGACTGACATCGTACTTTACATACACATTCATACACATAAAAGAAACTTGCACACATGAACCAAACATGAAAACTAAATAGAGTCATAGGGAAAAACTGATACCTCTAGCCGGAACTGAGCCGGTAGAGAACAACTGTGGATATCTAGCCATCATATCCGCCTCGGTTTCCCACGTTGCTCCCTCAGCAAGTTTATTCCTCCATAGTACTTTAAATGAAGCTACTTCTTTTTTCCTTAGCTTATGGACTTGACGATCTAAGATTTCCACCAGAATATCTTCATAGCTGAGGCTATCCTTTACACCAATGCTGTCTATCGGAACTACTGAAGCTGGGTCACCCAAGCACTTTTTCAAAACTGACACATGGAAGAGGGATGAACTGAAGATAACTCTGATGGCAAGTCCAACTCATATGCCACCTTACCAACTCTCCTCACAACCCGATAGGGACCAACATAGCGGGGACTGAGTTTAACTTTCTTTCCGAACCGCATGACTCCCTTCATGGGATATATCTTAAGAAATACCCAGTCATCTGCATCAAACTCCAGATCCCTTCTCCTCACATCAGGATACAATTTCTGACGACTCTTAGCGGTTTTTAACTGGTCCCTTATCAACTAAACCTTCACTATCGCCTCGTGAACCGAATCTGGTCTTATCATAGTTTCCTCTCCAACCTCAAATCATCCGACGGGAGATCTACACCTTCGCCCGTAAAGAGCCTCGAACGGTGCCCTACGGATACTTGAGTGATAACTGTTATTATAGGCGAACTCGATTACGGTAAATGATCATCCAAGCTACCTTTAAAATCCATAACACATGCCCTCAACATATCCTTGAGGGTCTGAATTGTTCATTCTGCCTAGCCGTTTGTTTGCGGATGGAAGGTTGTACTGAGCTTAACTTGCGTCCCAAGTCCTTTTTGAAAAGAATGCCATAATTGAGAGGTAAACTGTGTATCTCGTTCTGAAATAATAGACAAGGGCACTCCATGAACTCGAACCAATTCCTGAATATACAACTTAGCATAATCATCCGCTGAATCCGTGGTCTTGACCGGTAGGAAGTGTGCATCCTTTGTTAACCTGTCGACCACCACCCAAATAGAGTCATAGTGTCGGCGAGAACGAGGTATACCTATAATGAAATCCATATTAATTTCTTCCCACTTCCAAGTGGGGATGTTGATATCCTGAAGTACGTCTCCCGACCTTTGATGCTCAACCTTCACTTGCTGGCAGTTTGGACATTTTGCTACGAACTCCGCAATATCCTTCTTCATACCATCCCACCAATAGATTCTAGCAAGTCCTGATACATTTTCGTGGATCCTGGATGAATAGAACATCTGGTACCATGTGCCTCACGCAATACCCGAACTCTAAAATCATCAACATCTGGGACACATAGGCGACCCTGGTTTCTTAGCACGCCATCTCCCCCTTAGGAGAAAACCTCCACCTTTTGACTCTGCACCGCCTCCTTCCGCTTCCTCAAAATTGGATCCTCATCTTTCCTGGATTTATCATCAACCACCAAGGACGATTCTGACCCGTTATGTACAACAACACCGCCATCGGTCGATTCGATCAATCTAACTCCCAGTCTTGCAAGTCAGTGGACATATTTCACCAACTCCTTTTTCCCCTCATCCACATGGGACACACTCCCCATTGAGAGCCTACTAAGCGCATCCGCAACCACATTAGCCTTGCCCCGGTGGTAGAGGACATTCATGTTGTAGTCCTTAAATCTTTCTGTGTGAACACATATTGAAAGCTCTTGTGATCCGTAAATACATCCACGTGGACCCCATACAAGTAATGCTGCCATATCTTCAATGCAAACACCACTACGGCCAACTCAAGCTCATGGGTCGGGTAATTCTTTTCATGAACTTTCAGCTGTCTTGAGGAATATGCTATTACCTTCCCACGTTGCATCAACAGACATCCAGTACAACTCTCAAAGCATCACAGTACAATACAAAGCCATCAGTACCCTCGGGTAAGGTCAACACTAGTGCTGAAGTGAGTTGGGTCTTCAAATCTTGAAAGCTTTTCTCACAAGCATCCGACCATAGGAACGTCATCTTTTTCTGAGTCAACCTGGTCAGTAGGGCTACAATAGATGAGAAACCCTCAACAAATCTCCGGTAGTAGCCAGCTAGGCCTAAGAAACTCTGAATTTCTAAAGGATTCACCGGTCTAGGCCAATTCTTCGCTGCCTCGATCCTCTGGGAATCTACCATTATGCCTTCGCTTGATACCACATGTCCTAGAAATGCTACCTAGTTTAGCCAAAATTCACACTTGCTAAACTTGGCATACAGCTGACGATCCTTGAGGGTTTGCAACACTATTCTCAAATGAGTGGCATGCTCCTCCTCGCTCCAGGAGCATATTAGAATGTCATAGATGAGCACGATCATGAACATATCCAAATATTGCTTGAACACCCTGTTCATCAGGTCCATAAAAACTGCAGGAGCATTGGTTAGTCCAAAAGACATAACAACGAACTCGTAGTTTCCGTACCGAGTCTTGAAAGAGGTCTTTGGGATTTCACACTCCCGAACTCTGAGCTGGTGATACCCAGACCTGAGATCAATCTTGGAGAAGCACTTGGCACCCTGAAGCTGGTCAAACAAATCATCGATACTGGGTAAGGGGTACCTCTTCTTGGCGGTAACCTTGTTCAACTGTTGATAGTCAATACACATGCAAAGGGAACCGTCCTTTTGAAAATATTAAACTGGTGCACCCCATGGAGACTAGCTCGGTCCTTATCCAATAGATCCTTCAACTGATCCTTCAATTCCTTTAGTTCGACTAGGGCCATCCTATAGGTAGGAATAGAGATAGGCTGCATATCTGGAAATAGATAAATACTGAAATCAATTTCCCTCTCCAAAGGAACACCTGGCAAATCATTAGGAAACACCTCCGGATACTCGCACATCATCGGAACTGACTGAGTAGTCGGGGTCTCGAACTCCACATTCTTTACCCTAATTAGGTGGTACATGCAGCCTTTAGAGATCTCATCTTCCTGGCCTTAAGATAGGAAATGAACCGACCTGCTGGTACCACCGAACTACCCTTCCACTCCAACGCTAGCTCACTCGGAAAATGAAATTCCACCGTATGGGTCCTATAGTTAATTGAAGCATAACACTCAAAAAACAAATTCATGCCCAGAATAATGTCAAAGTCAATCATGGCTTTCATGCCCGTAATAATGTCAAAGTCAATCAGGAGACCCTTACAAGGCTCCCAGGTAACCTCATGCAACACAAAGTGACTATGCATTTCCCTATGTACTGTCTCTAACTATGACCTAATCACCAACAAAAGGTCAAAACCGAAAATGATTGTGTCAAGGTCTCTGGACTAACTCGAGGCTACTAGAAATGTAAGGAGTCATAAAGACAAGGTATTCTAGATCTATCAAGGCATAAACATAAATATGAAAGAAATGCAACATACTAGTGACCACATCTAGCGAAGTTTTTGCTCTGGCGAGGAAAGGGGCATAGAATTGGTTTTAGCGCTATCCGCCACCTTCACTAGTCGATGCTCCCCGTGGAGCGTGAGCGGGCCGGAGATGCCGCTGTCCCGGGTGGACATGCACACCCCTCTCATCACCCTGCCTAGCATAGCGAGCATGCTCGATACGTTATGCCCATATCTACCACACCCATAGTAAAACATCCGAACCAGCAAGCACTCTCCAAGATGACTCTTGCCGCACTTCGCAGCCGGAGAGGTATACTCTAACCGGGTGCCCCTCTCATCCTCGAATTCCTCGAAGCCTCCCGCTTCGCCGGGCTCCGGATAGAACACTAGCCGATGATGGTGCTGCTGCGGACCTCTCAAGGAAACGCTGGCGGGACGCGCAGCCACCCGCACCTCCGATGTGTGAAAACCCACGCCGGTCGTCCGAGCCCCTCTTGCCTCCTTCTCCCGCATGAGCCGCCCATCTACCGGGCGTGGCCAACACTATGTGCAAGGAAAGTCCATATCCCGTGGAGCATAGCGCCCCGCAACTTGTTCAGATATCAAGCCCCACCCCGAATGAATCTGCCACCAAGCACTCGGTGATCCATCACTAACTATGGGGCGTACTTTGACAAACTAGTGAACTCAAGCGAATTTCAAGATCAAGCTATCTTCCCCTCGTTTGAGGTTCACAAACTCGCCTACTTTCAACTCCCTCATATCTCTCGAGGAAGAACCTCGTCGAGAAAGGTCGTGAACTCATCCCAACATAGGGCTCGGCCCGCTGCCCCTTGTTTTCCTTCCATTTGCTACACTCAAAGAGAGACCTCCTTAGCCGATAAGAGGCCAAGCTCAATAATAATCTCCCCCATTTGTCACCCCTATGTCCCAGTGGACCTTCAAGATCCACAAACTCGTGTGGAGCCTCATCCACCTTTGACTCCGTGAACTCGGAGGTTTCATCCTCAGCAAGTCTCTAACCCGAGCCGCCGCTGCATTTCCATTCTTGGGACCCGCATCGACTCGAGCGGGCCAAGGCCTCGTGCCACATTCGAATAGCCGCCCCGAAACCAAGCGTGGGCAGTCGGCTCGGTGCCCGGGGGCTCCTAAATAGGTGGGGCTTACTAATACCCATGGTCATTGCCATCTCCGTGGGCCCAACATTTCCATTCCTCCTTCCTTCATTCTTCTAAAGAGTCATAATTCTCGCAATCGCGAATCACACGAGTTAGCTGGATGGAGAGGTTTTTCATCGCACGACATAGAACATGAAAGAAGGGGAACATTTCCTAAACATCTAGTAGCTCGTCATGTGGGGTGCTTCACACCCATGAAACGTAATTCTCTACTTAATGCGGCTTTTAGACATCCTCTGATACTTCAAACCTATGGCTCTAATACCAAGTTTGTCACGACCGAACTACGCATCCTGATCGCACACACGGACAGGACACCGAGAGACCCTAAGTCAACCCATGGCACATGCATGCACCAATTCAGTCTAAATAAGCGGAATAATAATCATAAAAACATGGGAGGAAACATACTATAGCGTAACATCATGAAATACCGAACATATACACGCCCGAGCTCTACATACTAGTTTGAAAGCCTATAATACATAAGATGGGTTGATGGGACAATATCCCCAACTAACCTGACCAATATTGAAACATAAACAACATGAAAGTCTATCGAATGGCCTTAGAAACATGAGGACTCACCAACAATCTGAACGTGTAAGCCGAGATGGACTAAGGATGGACGAGCCCGAGATCCGACTCCCGTATCATGAAACGATACATCATATAAAAGTATAAATGATCAGTACGTGGAATGTACCGGAAGGTAAGTAAAATTGACATTTTAGAGTAAATAAAACTCATAAATAAATATAAAAGAAGGATATCATGCTTACATCAAATCTTTGTTATAAAACATTAGGCTCAAGACTTTCAAATCATTCATAATCACTCATTTTCATAATTGTAAGTAAACTTTATCAAAATATAACTTGAGCCAACAACATAAACATAACATGCATAAAACATGCGGAACAATGGGAGGACTCATCCTAACCGACACCATCATGGTAGCCTTTCATGATGCCCCACTATTCGCTCTAGCGCGTGAGCTTCCACCCTAGCTTGCCAGCGAGAATCGCATTAGTATATATAACATTTGAGGGGATCATTATCAATACATTGTATCATTTACAATTCCACGGGTAAGGCTGTGGTTATGAGATATCGGTGTAGTCCTTTGAACGCCGAGCTTGGTTTCCGATGCTAGACATGGCTCCCCCAAAAACATGTGCATATAGCTCACATAAATCATTAACAACATGCATTAAGATCCATTGTCTAGAAAATAATATTTTCATCATTGATACCCTTTAAACATGCTTGGACAAAAATCAAAGGCCCTTTTTATCGGCCCACATCATAAATCGATAAATCATGAAATTTGTTTCATAAATTGTTCATAATAATTCTTCATCATGTGGGCAATGCACATAACTCATCATACTCAAGTCTCTCAAAATATGCTCGTGAACATGGGTAACTTGATTTCATGTTTTTCCATCATACGACAAACTCAAAATAATGAATATTCATCATAAATCACAACTATCATATACTCTCATCAATGGGCATTTTAGATTTAAAAGGATTGAAACATGATTTTGAAGAAGATAATCTAAAATCTTCCCAAAATGCACAATTCAATAATTAAAACTCACTAAATCATATCCATAAAGAGAAATCATATTTTCATTTATTAGGTAAAACCCCATGGAATTTGAATATGAGAATTCATTAATTAAATTAAAATTTGGGCATGGATGGGAAAGAATTTCACCCATTCTAAACCCTACATACTTGGAAATGGATTGACTCAATGTTCTCGAATACCCACAAAAGAAATTGATGGAAACTTTGGGAAGAAGACCTGAATCTCCCAAAAATCTCTAAAATTTTTGCATGAGAATGGGACTGCATAAAGGACTTAACTCACATTATCATAAATTAAAATATCCAAAATGACGTAGTTTAGGGTCTACAAGCGTAGAAAAGTCAAAAATTCCCCTAAAATTAAATCTCGAAAACTCAGTTCCTGACGGACCAATGACCGACCCAACAAGCCGTGACAACATACTACCTAATTCTCGTGGTATCGAGTCGTTTAGTCCACCGCTTCTTCTCATGCCTCTGACCCTTTCCATGCCTCATCAGACGAGTCATGACTACAAAGGAACGAATCATTGATCGACCGTCAGTCAGCTCCTTGACCAAATTCCAGGTTTTCCTCCTCCCCACGGTCACCACGACTTGGTGACTCCCAAAGAGTCATGGTTTCCATCCGTTGTCCGCACTGAACACGCACTATGAATGCTCTACTTGCACCAATGTGTCGTCTCTTAACCACAAACCATAGGGTGCACCGCAGCCTCTCGCCCTAAGTCCAAACCTCCAATCGCTTCTTCTCATGCCTCTGATCCTTTCCACGCCTCATCGTGACGAGTCGCACTACAAAGGACAAAATCATTTGGATTGACCGTCGCTGCCTTGACCAAATCTAGCTTTTCCTCCCCACGAGCATCACCACAATCGAGGTGACTCAAAGAGTCATGTTTCCATCCGTTGTCTACACCGGAACAAGCCAACTCATGAACGACGACTTGAAACAACAGTCGTCCCTCTTAACCACAAAACCATAGGGTGCGCCGTTGCTTCCTCCTCACCCTAATCAAAACCTCCTCCACACGACCGGTGACAATGAATCGTTTCGACAACGGGTCATTGCACCACCCGGCTGTCTCCACGTTTCCCTCGACCCCAAATCACGAGCCAGCCAGACGACTCGTGGTTCCCTACCACCTAGTCGTAGGGTCATCCGTCCCGTGATGTTTTTTCCAAGCTTTATGCACTTTCAAATTTAACTCTCATTCTACTGCTACGCCTTCCTGTGGTATTAAAATATCTCCCCTTGGAAACATTCGTCTCGAATGGTGGAAACAAGCAGCAAATAGAAACATACAATTTATAATAGCTATATCGATTATTTTAAACGAAATTTCACTAATGACTACCTCGTATGAAACTATATACATGGACCGACCTCGTACTTACATACACATTCATGTCACATAAAAGAAACTTGCACACATGAAACACACATGAAAACTAAATAGGATCATAGGGCAAAATCGATACCTTAAGTCGAAATCAAGCCAGAGAACAATTGTGGATATCTAGCCATCAAATCCGCCTCTATTTCCACGTAGTCTCTCAACATGATAATTCCTCCATAGTACTTTTGGTCAGTTACTTATTTGTTACTTAGTCAATGATTTAATAATCTAAGATTTCTACCGGAATTTCTCTTCATAGCCGAGGCTATCCTTTTTACACCAATATTGTCTATCGAAACCATCAGCTAGGTCACCCAAGCACTTTTTCAAAAGTGACACACGGAAGACCGGATGAACCGAAGATAACTCCGATGGCAAAGTCCACCATACGCCACCTTACCACCCTCCTCACAACCCGATAGGGACCAATATAGCGGGACCGGAAGCCACCTTTCTTTCCGAACGCATGACTCCCTTCACGGGATATATCTTTAGAAATACTCAAATATCCAAATCAAACTCCGCACTCTTCTTCTCACATCGTAAGATAATTTATAAGGACTCTTAGCGATTTTTAACCTGGGCCCCTTATCAACCGAACCTTCACCATCGCCGTGAATCGAATAATCTGGTCCTATCATAGCTACCGCCAACCTACAAACCATCCGATGGGAGATCTACACCTTCGCGCAAAGAGCCTCAAATGGTGCCATCTCGATACTGATGTGATAGTTGTTATTATAGGCGAACTCAATTAATGGAAAATAATCATCCTGCCTACTTAAAATCCATAACACATGCCTTCAACATATCCTCGAGGGTATGAATGGCTCGTTTCTCGCCCGGCCGTGTGTTTGTGGATGGAAGGTTGTACTGAGCTTAACTTGCATCCCAAGTCCTTTTTGAAAAGAATGCCAAAATTGAGAGGTAAACTCGAAAGTACCCTGTATGAAATAATAGGCAAGGGAAATCTCCATGAATGAACCAACCCCAAATATACTCATAACATAGCATAATCATCCGCCGAATCCTTGGTCTTAATCGGGTAGGGAAGTGTGCAGCCTTTATTAACCTATCGACCACCACCCAAACGGAGTCATAGTGTCGGCGAGTACGAGGTAGACCTCGGTAACGAAACTAATTTCTTCCCACTTCCAAGTGGGGATGCCGATAGTCCTCAAGTATGCCTCCGGCCTTTTGATGTTCAGAATCTTCACTTGCTAGCGCTTGGACATTTTTCTATGAACTCCGCAATATCCTTCATACCATCCCACCAATAGATTTCTCGCAAGTCCCGATACATTGTGGGATCTTGGATGAGTATAATATTCGGGACCACGTGCCTCACACACACTCGAACTCGAAATCAACATCCGGACACATAGGTGACCCCGGTATCGTAGCACAAAGATCTCCCCCTTAGCAGTAAACCTCTACCTTTTCACTCCCCGCACCGCCTCCCTTTCGCCTTCCCCAAAATTGATCCTCATCTTGCCTAGGTTTTACATCAATCACCAAGGACGATTTTTGACCCGTTATGTACAACAACACCGCCATCGCCGAGTCAATCACCTAATCCTCGCAGCTTTGCAAGTCGGTGGGACATATTTCACTAACTCCTTCTTCCCTACATCCACATGGGACACACACTCCATTGAAAGCTCACTAAGCGCATCCTCAACCACATTAGCCTTGCTTGGGAGTGGTAGAGGACACTCATGTCGTAGTCCTTGGCAACTCCAACCACCTTCTTTGCCGTTGATTTAGATCTTTCTCGTGAAAACATATTGCAAGATTTTGTGATCCGTAAATAAATGTACGTGACCCCATACAAGTAATGTCGCAATATCTTTTAGTGCAAACACCGTGGCCAACTCAAGATCATGGGTCGGGTAATTCTTTTCATGAACTACCGTATCGAGCGATGCGATTACCTTTCCCACGCGCATCAACACACATCCTGCATCTCACTCTCGAAGTATCACAATACACTACAAAGCCATCGCACCCTGCAAGGTCAACACCGGGTGTCAAGTGAGTTGGCCTTCAACTCTTGGAAGCTTTTTCTCACAAGCATTCGACCATTCAAATTTCATCTTTTCTCGAGTCAACCTTGTCAGTGGGGATGAAATAGATGAGAAACCCTTAAAAAAACCTTCGGTAGTAGCGCCTAGCCCAAGAAACTCAAATAATTTCAAGGATTCACCGGTCTAGGCCAATTCTTCACCGCCTCGATCTTCTCGGGAGCCCACCAAGCCTCGCTTGATACCACATGTCCTAGAAATGCTATTGAGGCTTAGCCAAAATTCACACTTTCTAAACTTAGCGAACAACTAGCGATCCTTGAGGGTTTGACGCACTATTCTCAAATGAGTGGCATGCTCCTCCTCGCTCCGGGAGTATATTAGAATGTCATCGATGAGCACCTATCACGAACATATCCAAATATTCCTCAACACCTTGACGTCCATAAAAGTTGCAGGAGCATTGGTTAGTCCAAAGACATAACAACGAACTCGTAGTGATTGTATCGAGTACCGAAAATGATATTTGGGATGTCACTCTCCCAAACTCGTGGCCGGGTGATACCGACCCAGATCACTTCGAGAACACTTGGCACCCCGAATCCGGTAAAACAAATCTTTGATTTTGGGTAAGGGGTATCTCTTCTTGATGGTAACCTTGTACAATTGTTGACAAATAATACATATAAGGAAACCATCCTTCTTCGAACAAATGTAACTAGTGCACCTACGGAGACTCAATGTCTACTGAAGCCCTTGTCCAACAAATCCTTCAATTCCTTTAGTTCGGCTTGGGCTATCCTATAGGGAGGAATAGAGATAGGTTGTGTATCCGGGCACAGATCGATACCAAAAAATCAATTTCCTCCGAAGGAACACCTGCAAATCATCGTGAAACACCTTCTGGATACTCACGCACCACTGTAATCGATCGAATAGTTAGGGTCTCTGACTCACATCCTTAACCCTAACTAGGTGGTACATGTAACCTCTAGAGATCATCTTCCCCGGCCTTAAGATAGGAAATGAACCGATCTAATGTACCACCGAACTACCCCTTCCACTCAAACACCGGGACCATCCGAAACAAAATTCCACCGTACGGTCCTACGCTTAATCAAGCATAACACGCAAACAAACCAATCCATGCCCAATAATAATGTCAACTTATTCATGGCTAACTCTACAAGGTCTCGTGTGGAGGTAACCTATGCAACACAAAGGATCGATCATTCTCTATATACTCTAGCTATGAACGACAACCACCTGTGGGACAAAACTGAAACTAAGGGCAGTAATTTCGACGAACCATGCCATCAGTCATGGCTGGGGAGGAGACGAATCGTCATGTCCCTCATGGGGACCGACGGCGCTATTTTCTGCCAATTTAGTAAGGGATTCCTTATTCCTAAGATCCTAAGGCCTAAACTACGCCATTTTGAGTTATGAATGATGACTTTTAAGAGGGTTAAGTTCATTTTAGGCTATTTTCATTCATGCATACAAGAGTGATAGTCTAGAGATGTGATCAAGGCAAATCCTTTAATGTTCTCTTTAATTTCTTCTTGGGAATTCAAGGAAGTGTAAGAATCATCTGCCAACAGGTATGTAGGATTATGAATAGATCCTTTCACACACCCATGCCCACCCTCTTGAAGTCATGAATTTCCTATGTCTAATCTATGGGGGATTTTAACCCAATGTATGAAATTCTAATTTCTCACTTGGGTATGATTTTTAATATGTTTATACTATTGAGTTATGAACTTCAGGAAAGCTTTATATTGTTTTCACTAAAAATCATGTTTCAAGTTTTATGAATTAAAAAGCCCATTGATGAGAAGTTCATGAAAGATGAGATTGTGATGAGTGTATGATTATGATGAGATATTATAATGAAAAGCATGTTTCTCGTTACCTATGTTTATAATCATGTTTTCGACGTGAATTGAGTATTTTCAAGCATGTGAAAGTATTGGGCAATGCACACATGTTCAAGTATGATTTTTGATTTTCCAAATTAAGCTTAACACATGGTTTTGGAGCGAAGACTCCCAACTATCTTTTAGCTTGTGGTATGGTTTGAGTTCAAGCTTCTCATATGCATGATTTCGTATTTGAGATGTATTTGGATTATTAATGTTCATCATAGATGATATTGAATAAAACATGAGAGCATATGCACATTTTTTGGAGTAGTGTCTAGCATCGAGTAGGCTAAGGGTCGATCACCTTATGCCTTAGAACTATTTACTTTGGGATCTCCCTTATGAGCTATCCCTCTGCCTGGCAGGGGCCACGAGCTTGATATCGATGCCCATGGTATCGTCCCTATCCCCGGCAAGACTTTGGACTCATTTTCCACTTGAATGTGATAGTTGGGACCACATAAGCTCTATTGTGGTATGTTGGTTAAAAGATCTAGTTTCCCATTATTCCTCTGTGATTTATATGTGTGTCCATTATTCATGAGATTTATATATTATATATGTTCTAAAGTATATTTGACTCGACGTTCAGTTTACTCATGACTATCGTATTTCATCTTTTAAGTCAATTGATCTCAAGCTTATGATGTTATGTTATGTTGTGGATGAGAGCATGATTTTAGAAAGAATGCATGCAAGCCCTACTATCGATTCTTATCAAGCTTATGTTTTATATTACGCATGTGTCTTTAAATGATTTTACTTAATTGAGAGGTTTTACTTACCTTGCACTTTTGGTACATTCCACGTACGATCGCATACTCTATGATGTATCGCTTTCATGATACAAGACCGACACTCACTCATTCATGGCGCGCTTTCAAGGTTAGCATCCTATGCTTCGTTGGTTAGTCCTCATCTCCTTAGATTATGTTCATATTTCTCTATGTATTTTAAATTTCTATCTTTATCGAGTTAGTTAGGGTCTTGTCCCATCAACTCATCATATTAGAGGCTTTTAGACAAAAGGATGTATTCACGATTGTGTATTATGATGTTATGTTTATTTCTCGCTTCCTCTAAGATTATTGTGTTGATTCTTAGTTCTAGTAATTGAGTTAGATGTATGTTACATTGTCATGGGTCGACTTGGAGTCTCTTGGGTCTCCTTGCCCCGTGCGATCCGGGCCTCCATTTGGGTCGTGACTAAAAGGCCTCTTGGTACAAATGTGTGAAGCTTAGCACAACTTTTCACCAGACGATGGTTAGGTCGAGCTGACCATTCAAAACTCTCTAGGACATATTGAGAGTGTGTATGATTGACTTCAAGTAGTTGGGATGATCGTTGCCTCTCATCAAGTTTGCCTACACAACCTTATCACTCCAAGATCCATATGACTCTATTTGAGTCTCTTTTTCTACAGAGACGTAGGTCACCAATTGATGTCTCAATATAGATGAGGCTACGCTAATAGGGTATGATTTAGTTCATGAAGATATGGAGAAAGTTCAACTCATTAAAGAGAGGCTGAAAATAGCTAAAGTCATCCGTTATCTTAAATGGATGTTAAAGGAGAGAGCTTCGCTTGGAGATTAATGATCAAGTGTTTTTGAAGGTGCTCTCCATGAAGGGAGTTATGAGATTTGGTAAGAAATGAAAGCTTAGTCCTTGATATGTTGGTCCTTATAGGAATTCTGAGGCAAGATGGCAAGGTGGCTTATGAGTTGGAGTTACAAGTAGAGTTAGCTTTTGGGCATCCAATTTTCCATGTATTCGTTGAAAGTGGCATTGGCGACCCAAATTTTTAGTAGTTCTGGGTACAGAGCCTTAGTGTGAAGGATAGCCCATACATATGAGGAAGTTTTTGCTGAGATCCTTGATTGTCGTTTTAAAGTTGAGGAACAAGGAAGTAGCTTCGTTGAAGGTTTTGTGGAGAAATCGCCTTATTGAGGGAGCTAAGTGGGGAAGTCAAGCATATGTGATGGCTAGATACCCGCATCTTTTTTCTTCCTGGCCGGGCCTGGCATGAGGTACCAATTTCCTCCTTAGTACTCTATTTAGCATCATGTCAAGTTGATGTATCTCAGTTCCTTTCATGTTATAGCATGCATGTATAGTTTCATGAATTCAGTTCAATCACAAAATCAATTCTGAGTTAGTCACTCCGTCGCCACTATGGTTGTTCGCTTGGGAATGTAGTTCTTTCCTGTTCCTTAGTATGCTTAATCTATTGAGGACAAATGTTCCCAAGGGAGATAATGTAACACCCAAAAGTCCCTAAGATTAGACCCGAGGACCGAAATAAAGAAAATAGAAAACCTGTGCCGCTCATTGAACGAGTCGTGGTGTGACTTGTGAAATGACCCGATTGTGTCATGGTGTGATCCCAAGTGTGCAAGGGTAGAGAAAATGTTGATTTTTGGGATACTTCACTGCATGGAGGAACGAGTCGTTATGTCCCTTGGAAGACCATTTAAGTGACTCATTTAGTGAGAAAGATTAGAGAATGGGTTTTGGTCAAAGGGCAACTAGTGAGACAATGACTCGTTACTTGACTCGACGAATCGTGGTGCGTGATTGTCGATTCAAGAAGTGAGTACCGTCGATTATTCATATTTTCCTAATTCGTAGGTTTCTAACCTCTAGATTAAGTCATTTTAAGTCTCTTAAAGGGTGTTTTTAAGGATTTTAATCATCGTAAACTCTCATTCTACTTCTAACACCCCTAAGTGAAGATAAAACTTCAAGAGAAGTTAGGGTTTTTCATCAATTTTCCCCTCACTCCCTTTGGGTCTCCAATCAAGTTGAGGTTTCTTCAGCCCAAGTATGTAGAGTCATAAATAGGAAAATTCTTCCACTCTCATCAATTTCATCCCAATTCTAAGATTTGAAGTTCCTAAGCATGTCAAGTTGAGATCCTAGGGCTTTACCCACTCCATGAAATCTTCCATGCTAACTCTATGGGTTTAATCCCTCTCATATTTCAATTGATGTTTATGGATATTAGCATATTTATCCTCAATTTATTTCCTAACACATTATTTCAAGTTTATGAAGATATTCCCTATTATGCATGATTTAAAATAACATAATATATTAAAAATTACAAAATCTAAAAACAAAAAAAAAGTACAAATTATGTAATTTAAAAATTTTAAATTTATGATTCCATGATTCTCGAATTTATGATGCTTATTCAAACATTATATTTATGAAATTCAAGTTCAAGTATCATAGACAACACTATAGTATCTTTTCATGTATATTTCACGCATGTCAAATATGATTACGATTACACATTTCGCCTAGCCAATGCAAGTTCAAGTATGTTTTCACGATAATGATTATGAGCCATGTGCATGATTGTGAGTAGTGTCGCACCTTAGTAGGGCCGGGGTTTAGGAAATCCCGAGTCTCGTAACTACGTGCCACCATAGGTAAATATTCATGTTTTAACCCTATGGGGATTACAAGTGATATCACGCCATCGCTTCCTAGCCCTTTGGAAAGTTTGACCCGCTCTACCCATTTGAGCGAGATAGGTGGGGCGTCATGCAAGCTCTATCATGATGGTGTCTGTTAACATGAAGCCTCCCATTATTCCTCATGTTTTCAAAACTCATGTTCATGTCTTATGATATCATGTATTATAACATATTTGCCCTATTGATCGCTTTTATGAAATTTCATTGATGTTTTCAAGTATTGTACGCTATATGATTTGTATAAACCTTGGGTCATACTATCATTATGTATATTTCAGATACATGGCCTTTAACATGTTGTCCTTACTCTCATGATCTATATTGATTTATATCATGATTTCATACGATCGTTTTACTAGCATGTTTTACTCTTTCTACATACTCAGTATATTTAAAGTATAACTACATACTATATGCTCTACGCTCATAATATAGGTTCAGCAGACCTCAACTCGATGCTACCGCCCGGCCGTATCAACCTAATTTCTAATACAAGGTGAAGGTCTAATGGACCTCAATATGACGAGTCACCAATATCTAACTACTATCTTTTACATGTGTCCATAGAAACAACTTGAAAATTAATTGCTAAGCAAGGTGAGTAAAATTAAAGAAAATACTACAAGTAAAAAATAAAGAGAAGCAAAAATACTTAAAAAGAGCTATTTATTGATAAGAAGGAAATCAAGAGAACATAGAGGGAAAGATAGAGGGATTTGGGCAATATGAAAAGTGTGTAGTGTATTTTTAATACCCCTACTAACACAAGGTAAAGGTCTTAAATAGATCTTAATATGTTGAGTCAATTAATTTCTAACCTGTTATCTATTTACATGTGTCCACACATAGCAGTATTTAATTTTACACCTGGTCTATTTAAAAGTTGCCTTCATCTTCTTGAAACTTGGTTTCCTTGAAATTGGATATTTGTCCTAATGTGGCTTTGAAATTTTACACAGATTTTCACGACCCGAACATGGGTCGGACGAGACACTAGGACAAAGAACCCCGAGAGGCTTAAAGTCTACCATGGAATGAACATTATATCTAAAATCAACATAACCGAGTGGAAGTTAACATATAATAAGGAGGAAATCTTGAAAATATCATAAAGCCCGAATATATAACACACAACAAACCGCATACATGCTATGTCCGAAAAGCCTTCTACTACCGAAGAGTTGATGGTACAAGACCCTAACTAACTCTCTAGGTCTAAACCGAAAATACCCCATACAACTTAGGAAAGGGCCCTGGAAGATGAGGACTCACCAACTCTTCCTAGAAAGATGCTAAAATCGATGTCTGGCAAATGGCGAGACTAAGCCTCGTATCATGAAACGACACAAACATAGAGCATGCGGGTCGGCATGTGTAACATACGAGTATGTAAGGTAAGTAAAACCGTTAACCAAATAAAATCATAAATCATGAATATTGTAAAACATAATCAAGATTAGATTCTCGGTGAGACTAGGGATTGCATGCTATTTCTAAATCATGATTCGAACATACCAACATCACAACCGACCGAATGACCCAAAGCAAGACTCGATAATCGTGAATAAAACTAAACATTGGGTCAAATTCGTTAAAAACATAATAACATGACCGATGAACATCCATAACTGAAATCATGAGAAACAACAGAGACTCGTCACATAACCAACATTACCACGATAGAGCTTATATGGTCCCAACTATCACACTCAAGTGGGCGGTGAGCCGTCCAAAGGTTTTTTCGTGGCTAAGGGTCACTACCATGATATCGATATCAAGCCGAAGGCCCCTTAAAGGCAAATGGAAAGCTCACAAGAAGATCCCAAATAATCTGAACATTTCTACATTGGCTGTATTTTATGAGGCATAGAGTTGACTAAGCCTTAGCCTACTCGGTGCTAGACACTACTCCCAAAAACATGTATATGCTCTCCATCATTTTTCTACGAAGCCGAACCATTGTCTAGTGATGAAGCTGACTCATAACTTACATGCATAAATCTAAAATCATAACAAGAGAGCCATGGGCTCAAGCATACCACAAGATGAATTAGTGAAAGTCCGCACTCCAAAATCCGTGTGGTAAATTAATAACATGAAATTAAGATAAATCATGAAACATACTTGATCATATGGAGTCAGTCTACCTAAACATGCTTGACATAGACTTGATCATTAGAAAAACATGAACATAGACATGGGTAATTCAAAATCATACTTTCTTCATATACATATCCTCATGCTTTAATACATATATTCGAGATCTCAACTTTCATGAACTTTCATTGATGGACATCATAATTTGTAAAACTTGAAAATATAATTTATAATTGAAAATACTGTAAAAATATGCTCATTAATCATAATTCAACATTAGAAACATGCTTAGATCATACCCATGATTGAAACTTAGAGAATTCACATGTTGGGTTAAAACCCCATAGATTCATCAACTAGAATTTCATGTATTGAAGACGGATTGGACATGGGTGTGAACGAATACACCCATTCATAACCCTACATACCTGTAGAAATTTGGTTTCACAACTCTCTTGATTGCCCAATGGAATTTGGGAAGAACTTGAGGAATCTAGGCTTGATCACCCTTAAGAGCTTCTAGACTTGCATGGATTTAAGAGAATAGGCTTAGAATACTTACCCCTTTTAAGACACACGATTTTGAGCTTAAAAAGTCGTATTTTAGGCATAGGAGTAAGAATTATGAAAAGCACTTAATAAATTTGCAAGAAAATACTTCCACCGCCAATCCCAATGAGGGATTGGACGACTCGTGGTCTCTTCTCGTTGCTTGCACCGGAGACAACAACACGGTCACCACGAGGGAACCACCGCCGTGACGCACCCAATGACTCGTGGTGACTCATTCGTTAGACGCACTTTCCAACCTCTTTCTCATCCTTCGGGCCAACCCCCGACCACCTTATCACCTTGACGACTCATGGTGGTGACTACGACTGTGGTCCCACCCATGGTCAGCCCCAAATCCCAATACCAACCAAGTCAAACTCCTCCCCACGAGTAAATTAATGACTCATGGTGCACCAATGGGTCACCGGGACGACTAGTCCCGTGACTTGGTGCAGTAATATCCTATTTTCTCCATTTTCAACTCCCGAGTCTGATCTTAGATTATCGGGTATTACAATATCTCCCCTTGGGAACGTTCGTCCTCCAATATAGGAAAACATACCAAAAGCGTAGAAATGAAATCATCATACTAAATAAATACTGAACATATGTTTAAACTAACTGGGTGATCGGACCAGCCGAACTATATGACTCGAACCTAATTCATGAATCACACATACATTCGCTGGACATGAAAGAAACTCTGGGCACGTGAGCTCGAACATGAAAAATGAATAGTACTAAGGGGAGGAAACTCGATACCTCAAGTCAAATTGAGCCTAAGGGAATAGAGGGGCGGTATTAAGCCATCATATATGCTTTAGCCTCCCAGGCTCCCTCAACATGCGTGTTTCTCTAAAACTAAGAGGTAAATTGAGTACCTCTCGTCTAATATGATGGACGTGGGCACTCCATGCAACCAAACTAGCTCTTAGATGTATAGTTTGGCATAATCCTCTCTGAATCGCTGGTTCTCGACGTTAGAAATGAGAGGCTTTGGGCAACCTATCCACGACCACCCAAATGGAGTCACACTATCAACTAGTGTGAGGCAACCCTATGACGAAGTCCACATAAATCTCCCCTCCCACTCCCAAGTAGGGATACCGATGTCTTAAAAGCACATCCTCGCCTTGGTGCTCATCCTTCACTTGTTGACACTTCCTGGGTCACTTAGCTACAAATTCTACGATGTCCTTCTTTTCATGCCATTCCACCAATAGACTTCCCATAGGTAATCTAGGTACATCTTGGTGGAACCAAATGGTGTATAGAATATCTAGAATAGTGAGCCTCATGCAACATCCGACTTCTCAAATCATAAACGCCCGACACACAAGAGACCTTGATATCAAGCACACCATCTCTCCCTTTGGAGAAGACGCTTCACCTTCGATTCTAAATGACTCCTTTAACTTCAAAATATGGTCCTCTGCCTTTAAGTTAGCTTTTACATCGTCACCAAGGATGATTCCGACTCTGTTCTCAACTATAACACCGCTAATGGGCCGAGTCAACCAAATGGACTCCCAACCTTGAAAGTCGATGCACATCCTTCACCATCTCCTTCCTCCCTCCTCTACATGGGACACACTCTCCATAGAGAGTCTACTAAGTGCATCTACTACAACATTCTTTACCCTGAGGGCAGGACACTCATATCATAATCCTGGCAACTCCAACCACTTTTGCCGCGTATTTAGGTCTTTCTCAGTAACCACATATTATAGGCTCTTGTGGTCTGCAGAACACATATATGGACCCTATAAATAATGTCTCCAAATCTTCACCCAAATACACCGCCGATAATTAAAGATAATGGGTCGTGGGTAATTCCTTTGATGCACCTTCGCTGCCCGGAAAGCATATGCTATAACCTTCCATGCTGCATCAATACACAACCAACACGATCTTGGAAGCATCACAAATACACCACAAACCCATCGGTACCCTCAAGTAGGGTTAACACCGCCAGCTAGGTGAGTCGGGTCTTCCACTCCTAAAAGCTCCTCTCACAAGCCTTCGACCATTGGAGACTTCACTTTCTTTTTAGTCAATTTGGTCAATGGCGCTGTAAAAGATGAAAACCCTCAACAAACCTCCTCCGATAATACCCAGCTAAACCCAGGAAACTCCTCGATATTTGAAGGATTTACTGGTCTAGGTCAATTCTTTCACCGCTATTTTCTCGAGAGTCCACCTTTATGCCCTCACTGACACCACATGGCCCAAAATGCCATCGGTTCAACCAAAACTCGAACTTGCCGAGTTTAGCATAATTGGTGGTCTCGAGAGTTCTGTAGCACCGTCAACCCTCAAATGAGTGGCATACTCCTTGATCTTGGGCGTAATTGCATGCCCAAGTGATACTCAAATGTTTATTTCGACTTGTTTATCTATCGCTTTGTGTACATTCTCATGTGATTCTTAGTTAAATGTGAAATTATATACTAACCAACATGATTAGTGTTATTTTTGCAGGTAAAAAGAAATTTTGGGAAGCTAATATACATGTTGGTGAAGAGCGGGAATGGACTTGGAAACAAGGGGAGGGAAGTTGACAAGGGAGAGCAGAAAAATAAGGGCTCCGCGCAATGGAGCCGTGTCATGCTGCTATCAGCGAGGCGCTTCGTGTGAATTAATTTGGTCAAAAATCCAAGTGGAGGTTCACGTTACTCCGTGACACCTGAGCGTGCTCGCGATGCACTCCGTGTCACGTTGAGTACAATTACCCGGAACCTCAAGTTCCAAAGTGGAAGGTGCGCGATAGCACCATGGCATGGAGGCAAGGCCGCGAGGCAAGTCGCCATGTCGAGGCATTTGCCGGGAGCCGACTTCCAACAGGGTCCGGCGATACCCTCGTGGCATGGGAGTGAGTGTTCGCACACTCCGTGCCACGTTGCTTGTTATTTTGAGAAAATTCTCAAGAGTATAAATAACAAACTTAGGTTTTATTTTAAACATTCTCGACTTGGTTGAGCAAGAACGTGGGTTACAAAAAGGGCTGAGAGAGGACAAAAATTCTGTGGTTCTTTCTCTTTCTCTTCTCTTAATCTCACTATTTTATGAATTCTACTTATTTGATGATGATTAATCCACAAATGAGTGGCTAATTCACTTCTTGCTTAGGGTTAAGAATAATTTTAGTGGGAGGTAATTGTTGATCATTTCGCGCAACTTTTCTTCAATGGTTGTTCTATCTTTTCTTGTTCTTACCGCATTAATGTTTGACCAATGTTAATGTATATCTAGAAATCTAATTTTTATTTTGAAAAGGAAAGAAATTGGATTGGTAGGATATGATCTTTCTTAGCCGTAAAATTGAGAAAAAGATTTACATTCTAGTCTTATTAGTCAATTAAGGAATCTGCTATGTATGGCTAGAGCATGAAATTTCTTATCACGCAATGTAGATTAATGTTCATAATTTTAAATTGATAGGGAGTCGAAAAGATCCAATCCATAGGAAATAATTCTTGACTAGCAACCTGAAGAAAGATTAGCCGAATTGAATTGATAAATTACTTACCCCGCATGTTTGTTTTAACCTCACTTGCTCATTGCTATTGTTCGACTCAAATTATAATTTGACTTGGTTCTTATTACTTAGTAAACATTGAACTCCTCTAAAACATTATTTACTTGGTTGTCCGCATTCATGTTAACATAGTTCACTGACGCTTAAGTTAATTAGTACCGTAGTTCGGGCCCCTGGGATCGATACTTGGCTTGAATTAAGCCACCTTACTACTTTATTTGACCACGGCACTTGTAGTCACCACAAAGATCAACAAGTTTTTTGGCACCGTTGCTCGGGGATTGGAAATTGGTAAATTTACTTTCTTAATGTTAGTTTTTTACAAATTCTATATAAGTGTCGACAACTTGATCTTAGCCTTTCCCTTGCAGATATTGAATTATTTTGAACGCTGTATGAGATGTAAGAGTTGGTGGATTCATAGTCGGAGAGACAATTTCATCGTCAAAGAAGGGAAGCTCTAGAGAAGAAGCTGCAATGCTGTTAAGACAAAGTACTCGAGCAATAATAGATCCACCACTTGTGAGGGCGCTTTTTAGTGCTCGAGGAAACAAGGGCCAGCGTTTGCTCGGAAGTGGAAATCCCACATGCAAATAATGTTACATGTAGTAATTCCGCGTACAAAGAGCCGAGAGAGGTTTCGAAGCCAATGTAACATGGTGCGCTTGTTGCACACCGCCGGGACAATTCAGCTGTGTCTCCCCTCATGAAGATCCACAACAACATCTCCAAAACTTTTTGAGATAAGTGACACTTACATTCTGCCGGAGTATCATCCCACTACATGAGGCTTGCGCTTTGCCCCCATTTTCATTATTGGGGGAAGAAAAGAGGTGGTTGAAAGCTGAACCACCTAACCCTATCACCACTTGGGATGATCTTGCAAGAAAGTTTTTTGATATTCATTCTTTTCCATCCTGAAAACAAAGAAGACTTGAAGTCGATTTTAATATTTAAACAAAGAGTAGGGTTGAGAATTTGTATCAAGCTGGGGAAAGGTTCAAATCAATGCTAAAGGATTGTCCTCACCATCACCGGGCCCAGTCGATGTGTTGGTGCATATTACCATTGAGGGTTTGGAACCACATACAAAAATTTTCTAGACTCAGCAGCACTGGGGACGTGCATTAGAAAAGACTTATGAGGAGCTCTATACTTTGTTGAATCGTATTTGTCGTGGAAATCCGTAATGGAATGCGACTCATCACGAGGAGGAAAAAGGCAAGCGGTAGGAGTCTCTTTGAGGTGGATGGTTTGGCAGCCTATCGGCTGCACGTATAGTTGCATTGCAAAATCAACTCAACACCCACCTTCACATGAGTGAGTTTGAATCAAGCACAAACCCTTACCAATGTAGTACTGTGTATGGTGTGAAGTATGTGGGAGTAATGAACACTCACCAATGTTGTGGTGCAACCCGCATTCGCAAACTTTGTTGGGAAATGTCCGTAGGAATAATAAACGCAGTATCGCAACAGTTACAACCCAATTTGGAGGAATCATCCGAATTTCTCTTTGTGTAGTAATAGCCATCAAGGGCGAGTTCGAATCGTGGTGTGCGTGAAATCAAGGGGGGCATCGGAATTTTTTTAGTCTCAATACGTAGGAAGCAATGCACCTCCTCCACCACCCAACAACATTGAATTCATGTTCAAAACACGATAGCTAACCAAGCTAAATGCAAATGACATGGAAATTAGCGGCGTACATGAAAATCGGCAGTTGGGGCTACAAAGGCGTTGAGTACAAGTTTGGACAACTAGCCGGAGCTCAAAACACCGACCTAGAGTGAGGACTACCGAGTGACACCGACCCAAATCCTGTGTCAATGTAGTGACCACAAGGGAGTGGATTACAACTTAAGGAGGTGGAGCGAAAAGACCATCTCAAAGAATCGTGAGCAATGGAAAAGATGGGAACATGATGATGAGAGAGGGAAGGAAAAGGTAGCCGTAGGCAAAAAGACCACCACCCTCATTCCCTCAAAGATTAAAGCAGCTTGTTAAGAAGATCTCCTAAGTGTGTGTTCATGAGCTAAAACAGTACAAGATTAATTTACTTTGGCTTTATTGCTTATGTGTTGCCAAAATATGCAAAGTATATCAAGGACATCATAGGAAAACAAAAGCATATTGACTCAGGAGTATGCCATGATGGCGCTTACCGAGGAGTGTCTCCCTGATACAAAACAAAGCTGCCAACAAAGCTCAAGGACCCTCGGGAGCTTTACCATTCGCATCACACGGCAAAGTATCCGAGCTCGCTGGACACGTGGATCAGAAGGCATAAACTTGATGCCGACATCCGTGTTCAAGAAGTTGGGCCGGCGCTCCCAGACCAACTACGCGATTCAGCCTATGACCGTTCTTTGGCCAAACCAGATGATATTGTGTATGGGATGTGCTAGTGCAAGTGGGATCCGCTTCCAAGAGATTTTATTATTTTGGATTTCGAGTCAGATGCGGAAGTCCCATTTATTTTGGGACGTCATTTCTTGGCAAAAACTGTGGAGAGCGCTTGATTTAGTTGTAGTTATGGATGAGCTCCACCATTTCAAGATAGGGCTGCCGCATGAGATGGCGTATGTTGAACGAACCAAATGGTTCCTCGCCAAGCAAGATTACCATTTGACACGAGGTCCTTGGAACTACTGCTGCAAAAACCATTTCATTGAGGAACCACCAAAATTGGTGTTGAAGACCTTGCCTCCACATTCGAAAAGTATGTATTTTTTGGGGAAGATGACACCTTGCCAATCATCATCTCCGCGTAACCGACGAGGCATAGTGAGCCATTGGTGGTTCTCAAGAGGCTAAGAAAGAAATGGGGTGGAACATGTCTAACATTAGGGTAATTAATCTAGCTTTTGCACAATGTGATTTCTTATGGAAGAAGGAGCAAAAGCCAACCGTACTCATCAACGGAGGTTGAATCTAGTGATGAAGGATGTAGTTAGGAAATAAGTGATCAAGTGGCTTGATGTAGGTGTGGTCTATCCCATTTCAAAAATGCTGAATGGGCTTCGCCCCGTTCGCGTGTCCCAAAAGAAAGGAGGGATGATCGTGGTCACCAACGAGAAGAATGAGTTGGATTCCTATACGCACACACAGTCGGCGAATTTGTGCATGGACTACGTAGCTCAATGAGGCCACGAGGAAAAAGATCATTATCCTATCCCATTTATTGATCGTAAGATGGATAGGTTGGCAGTGTCAAGAAGACTACTTTTTACATGTCCTTACGGGACATATGCTTTAAGAGGATGCCATTTGGTCTATGCAATGCACCCGCCACATTCCAAAAATGCATGATAGCGATCTTTCACGATATGATGGAAGATTGCCGAGGTATTTATGGATGATTTTTCCCGTTTTCGGTAATTCGTTTGCTACATGTATAATTCGACAAGGTGCTAGCTCTGATGCCAAGACTCCAACCTGTCCTCAATTGGGAGAAATGTCATTTTGGTCACAGGGTATCATCCTTGGCCATAAGGTGTCGTGCAAGGGTTGGAAGTCGATCGTGCGAAGATCGCAGTGTGATTGAAAAACTACCACCACCGTGTCGTGAAGGGTGTTCGTAGTTTTCTCATTACGGTGGTTCTACAAACGGTTCATCAAGAACTTTCTGTAATTTCTAGACCGATATGCCTAAGGTTAGAAAAAGAGGTGGAGTTCGAGTTTGATGAGGATTGTGTTAAAGCACTCGAGGAGTTGAAACAAAACCTGGTAGAAGCACCCACTTTCATTTCTCCCCGATTGGGAACAACCGTTTGGAATTAATGCGTGATGCAAGCGATGTGGCTTTAGGAGCCGTATTGGGTAGCGGAGGAATAGATTTTTTCATTCCATTCATTATGAAAGTAAAACACTTGACGCAGCCAAGTCAATTATACGTCACGGAAAAGGAGATGCTAAGCATTGGTGTTCGCATTTGATAAATTCAGTCCTACTTGGTGGGTTCTAAAGTAGTGGTGTATACCAATCATGCAATAATTCTAAGATCTCGGTTAACAAGAAGGATGCAAAGCCCAGGCCGATCGATGATATTGTTGTTACAAGAAGTTTGACCTAGAGATTCGAGATAGCTGGACCGAGAATCAAGTGGCGTAGATCACCCATCGCGATTGGAAAAAGCCTGCATGCGAAGGAAGGTGACAAAGATCGTGGAAGAGTTCCTGAGCGAGCGTCTTGGCAATAAGGGAAGCCGAAATCCCTTGGTATGCGGACATTGTGAATTTGCAAGGAGTCTATCCACCGAAGGCTACGACTCAAGAAAGAAAGAAGTTGAGACATGATTGCGTTATTACATTTGGGATGAGCCATGTCTGAGTTAAGCAGTGGACCTAATCCTATGGATTGGTGGAAGATGCATTCCGCAGAGCCGTATTGTGGAAGTATTGAGGAGTTGTCACTCATCATTGTATGGAGGGCACCACGGAGGCGAAGGACAGCCGCACAAGGTGCTACAACAAGTTTCTTTTGGCCTACACCGTTTAGAGACTAATGGCATATGTAAAAATGTGTGATAGATGTCAAAGAACAGGCACAATTGGTGAAGGCGTGAGATGCCACCTGTGCAGATATTAGAAGTGGGAGATCGTTGATGTATGGGGAATAGATTTCATGGGCTAGTTCCCACCGTCATTTGGTAATCGTTACATCTTGGTAGCCGTTGATTATGTATCAAAGTGGGTTGAAGAAATAGCTTGCCCTGTGGATGACAACAAGGTGGTAACAAAATTCGTGAAAAGACATTTTCACTGTGTTTGGGACACCCCGATCCATCGCTGATGGAGGGGCTCATTTTTGTAAATGCAAGTTTTAAGAATTTGCTAGCTAAGTATGGGGTGCGGCACAAGGTAGCAACAAACGCATCATCCCCAAACTAGTGGCAAAGGGAGGTGCCGAACAAAGAGATAAAGCGGCATTCTACGTAAGACGCGGAATTGGTCGCCGAATTGATCGGTCAAGCAAACTCGACGATGCGTTGCGGGCTTATAGAACTGCGTACAAGACACCCATTGGGACTTCTCCTACGTATTGGTCAATGGAAAGGCGTGTCATCTCGCCCGTGGAGCTAGAAATCATTGGAGCTTTTTGGGCCGTGGAGAAAGTTGAACATGGATCCGGGAGCTAGCAAGGAAGAAGAGGCCGATGCAACCCGCCGAACTTGATGTTTCATGGCTTGCTTATGAAAGTGCCAAATGCTACAAGGAGAAAATGAAGAGGTGGAACGATAGGCATATGGTGCATCGAATCTTTGAGTCTAAAGTGGGTAAGGTGTTGCTATTTACTCCGAGACCTAGCTTTTTCCAAGCAAATTAAGGGTCCAAATGGTCGTGGTCGCTTGAAGTGGTGAGAATGACCCCGTGACGAGGCGTTGGAGTTGTGGCAAGAAGATAGAGGTGCCACGCTTTTTGGTGATTGGGCAACGATGTAGCATTATTGGGGTGAGGATGTTATTCAAGAGAAGAAGTCCATCACTCTAGAGGATGATTGAGCATGAATGACGCCGAGCCGCGATGGTAAATTAGGCGTCGCATGGGAGGCAACCCAAGTGTTGTACAGACTCAGTAGAACTATTTGGAAGAAGAAAAAAAGAAAAACAAAGAAAAAGAAAAAACACTTTTGTGTTGAAACCTATGAATTCTAACCAATTTCTTGTGGTGAAATGATTTTCAGTGGAACTAGGAAAAAAATGCGAAACAACAAGAAAGGAAAAAAATTGAGGTGAGAAAAATAAAAATCGACAATATTATACCGGAAGCTTGCACGATGGCTCCGTGTCACCTGAGGAGGGCCTCCATGTTACCCTTCGTGACACATTGAGGCTAAGCCTGCATTCTTAAAAATCCGTAATGCTCGCGTGATGGTCTCCGTGTCACGGGAGGCAAGGTTCGTTGCACTCCGTGACACGTTGAGGGTTATTTCGCCGGGTCACCGGGTAAACCCACACGAAAAACCCCCTTTAAACCCAAATCTCATTTTTCCCATTTCTTCAAATCTCCGCGACCAACACCCCAAAAGATCTCCTTCTCCCCCCAACGGACACGCACTCCAGGGATCAATTTTCTTCGAGATTTCTTCGATTTCATCAAATCGTGTTGCTGTTCTTGAATTCTTCCTTATTTTTGCTCAAATTTTTGATTCTTGAACATGTTTGGTGATTGAACCTTGCCCTAAGTGAGAATTAAGCTTTTGAATTCACTCTGAGTTACGATTGAATGATGTTCATAGTATCGTTGTGAGTATATGAACTCAATGATTGCATGTTTTATTGAATTCTTGCGAAATTGGTAGCTAGGGTTGAAGATGGAATAGGGAATGATCTACTCAAATTCTTTGAAATGCTGAAAATAAAATTGGGTTGTGTATGCTGGGTGAAGTGAAATATATTGGTAGATTGATGTTGAATATGCTAAGTAGAAAAGGGATTTTCGGGAGAATGAAATTGGAGAATTACATAGGTTGTTGAAAAAATTTCTAAGTGTTATGATGATGTAATGGAATCGATGGAGACATTTTTATTCATTGTACGAAGTCCGAGTAGTACATAGTAATCGCTCCATCGATTTATATGAATGCTCTAAGTCTGCTGAATGTCAAGAATAGAAAAAATCAGAATGTCTTGGTCGAAATGTTTGGATTGTGGCTTAAGACTAAGTGGGGTGATCCAATTAAACCCAACCTTAGTTGTAGCTTTAAGGTATAACATTGAACCGTATGTTTGAATGTACAGAACAATGTCGCACAAGACAAGGGCAAGGGCCGCATCCACACGGCGCCGCCAGGAAAGGGCACTATCGGGAACAACAGCTTCAGCTAGCCACCGCCGGTTCCTAGAGGCCAACGTCGACAATATGGATCCGTATGGGTGACGATGAGGGGAAGAAGTGGTATGCTAAACATAAAAGAAACCAAATACTTCCGGAGTAGAGATAGCAATGTAGAGCCGCCGGGTACGTAAATTCCCGCGGATTGTACACATGATCGACACCGTGGGCTTAACTTCATCTTCGAAGAGCCCGGGAGTGCAATCTCCATCTTATCCTGGAGTTCTATGCCAACTTGAACCCGACCTACGCAGTCACATCATCAAAATCAGGGGGCAGTGTTGTCACTTTGAGCCCCCATCACTTGAATGCAATCCCTGGGGCGTGGGACAAACACGCCATGTCCTCCTAATGAACATCACTCCACCCTATGAGGACATCGTACGCACCTTATGTGGAGCCCGATCGACGCCCGTGGTAGCCAAGTGAGGCTACCATCGACATTGCCCTTACTCTAGATGAACCTGGGAAGCTCCCATTTGCTGGAAGATTGCAGATTCGGCCTGATCCTGGTGCACATGACGATGTCACCCTAGATAAAGTTTGCTTGGTGTATTCTCTAATGAAGGGGCTAGAAATCAATGTGGGGGGCGGTGATCATCTCCGCCATGAAGAGAGCCCGACTGCATCAGGCATAGATACCTAAGCCCGGTGGTCCGCTTACCATGTTCCCCGAGGGGCCATGATATATTGGAGGGAGGAGGCCCTGATTACATCCCAATGTATCGACAAAGGCAAGCTCTGGATATTACTAAAACCAAGGCACCCGACACTACTTATGGGCCGGTGCTCACACTAGCCGAGCGACATGCTCGGGATGACCGTATATGGCCCGCATGTACGGATGTGCATGTTGTGCAATGGCGCATTGGTGGGGAGGCTCCAACGAAGGATGAGCCGTATGTCAAGTTAGATTACCCATTCGGAGAGAGGCTCTCTATGTAGAGTAGGGCCCGTATTTGTGGAGCCCGTGGATGACAATGTCCCCACCGATGAGGAGACACGCCGGAGGACTCGATGTTGAGTCGGGAGAGGACGGCGGGGCGATTCTTATATAGGGAGACGAAGCAATCCGCACCCGGCGAGCAGTTGAATACTGAGGCTGATCAAGGAGTTTCGCCACCCAACCTTTGTGATATTTTGAAATTATGTGAACATTGGGGATAGTGTTCGGTTTAAGTGTGGGGTGGAAGTAGTTAGGTGCCGCCGCTTTGTTTATGTTTGTGTTTTTTTTTTGTTGTGCTTGTGCAAAATGTGACCTTGTGACTAAGTTGTGTGTTCAGATCCACTTGGTGTTGTAATTTAATGTTGAGCTGCTGTGTGTTGTGTTGAGATACTGTTGGTGGTGTAGTGTAAAGTGTGTTGTGTTGAGCTACTGTTGTTGGTTGTTGTGTAAATATTTTTCAAATTAATATTTTTTATCTTTTTCTATAGAAATCTTTAAATTTTTTGTTGAATTTCCTTTATGTTGGGTTTCTCGCTTTGCTTTCTGGGGCTTTTTATTGAGAATAGTCCCATTGAACCGAAGTCGTAGATAGGTGATCGTTCTCAATGATGGATGGATGACGACCGGCCTTAAGGGAAATGTAGTCGATAGGGAGTAAGTAGTTTTTTTTCTTCTTTTCTTTCTTTGTGTGTTTCCCAAATGTGTCGCTACTTCATGGTTCGGAATTTTGTTACGTGTTGTACATGATAGTAAGAATGCAAAAGTATTCACATGAAAGCATGCAAATGTAAAAAGCCTGTTGTCTGAGATACCAGGGCCATAGAGTTCATCGTGTGATCAAGGCTTAATAGTGAATTTTTTTTGTAATTAGCTAATTGAAGAGTCTCGTGAATATGTCTTGAGTCAAGCATGTGCATTGAGTGTGAGGTGAGGTTTCGCTTATTCCACGCTATCGTGAAGTGTCTAGAATCCTGCCCGGGTGTGTGTATTAAACGAAATGAAGGATGTGGATTGTAGGAAAGGATGTAGGCATTTCTTTGAATAAACCGAAAGCCCCTTATCATACCTACCTTGAATGTAACATCCTAAGTTAGCCCCATTTGGAAGCCTTTTAGCCTATTTTTTTTCTTTCTTTGAAGAGGTACAACCGAGATTAATCCCTTTCTTTTCATTAGCCGTGAATTTCATCCAAAACTCTTAAGCGCTTAAGAAAACAATTTTCTCCTCACAAAGGTAGTGTTGAGTGAGAATTGTGAACGGAAGGAAAGCGAAATTGTGAAAGTTGAAGAAAAGGTCAAAGGTGCACTTGTCGAAATAAAAATAAATAAATAAAGATGTATAACTAATCTTTGCTAGTAAGTCGAGTGTGCTTAAAGAAATGGGAAAAAAAACAAAGAAAAAAATTTCAAGAATGAGAGGATGGAGGAAGAAACAATGCCCATAATGATGGTGGGATGTATTGAAAAGCGCTTAAGGAAGCTAGTTGCTATGATTGGTTATCCCAATATTTACTAGTTCCTTAGCTTAAATTACAAGCCATTAAGTCCTTACGGATCTTGCCATCACGCATCTCATATTAGTGGAGTAATACATGTGAGGCAAGCCTATGGTTCATGACATGATGCATGTGAATTCTTTGGGAGAGAGAGCGAAATCGTTTCATATACTCCTACATATAGTGCTTTGGAAATCATATATTGGAAATGGGGTAATTCTCGTGGTAAGTTGTGAGGGAACATGCTTGACGAGATATTAAAATTTGTGTCGGATGTCTTGATAAGTTGATTTGCACGAGTTTGCCAAGACGAGAATCAATTTGAGTTTAGAGTCTTAATGTGGTGTACTTCATTGTATTGATGAGACCATGCATGTTTTCTTGATGATTTTCTTATATTAAATAATCTACATAGCCGTAGCTTGAATTGTCGGAGAAAATTAGCTATGCGTGGGTGTCAATTGCATGAGATAAGAGTATTGTTCTCGAGGACGAACAAGGTTTTAAGTGTGGGGGTAAGATCTTGGGCGTAATTGCATGCCCAAGTGATACTCAAATGCTTCATTTCAACGTGTTTATCTATCGTTATTTGTGTATTCTCATGTGATTCTTAAGCAACTGTGAATTTAAACTAACCAACATGATTAGTGTTGTTTCTTGCAGTAAAAAGGAAATTTTGGGAAGCTAATATACATGTTGGTGAAGAGCGGAACAGACTTGAAACAAGGAGTGGAAGTTGACAAGGGAGAGCAAAGAAAATAAGGGCTCCGTGAGGGAGCCGTGTCACGCCGCCACCGCGGAGGCGCTTCCGCCTCGGGTGAATTCTTGGTCAAAATCCAAGTGGAGGTTCCCAGGTTTTCCGAGACACGGAGGCAAAAGGCTCCGCGATGGCCCGTGTCACGTTGAGTACCACCGGAACCTCAAGTTCCGAAGTGGAGCAGCGCGATAGCACTCTGTGGCACAGCAGGCAAGGCTCCGCGATGCAAGCCGTGCCACGTTGAGGTGCATTTGTTGGGAGCCGACTTCCGTTGAGTCCTGGCACCCCCGTGGCACGGAGGGAGTGCTCCGATACACTCCGTGCCACGTTGTTGTTATTTCAGGAAAAATTCTAAAGAAATATAAATAGCACACTTAGGTTTTATTTAAACATTCCGACTTGCTGAGCAAGAACGTGTTACAAAAGTGCTTGAGAGGACGAAAATTCTAGGGTTCTTCTCTTCTCTTTCTCTTAATCTCTCACTGTTTTTATGAATTCTACTTATTTCATGATGTTTAATCCACAAATGAGTGTATAATTCAATTTTTGCCGAGGTTAAGAATAATTGTAGTGGAATGTAATTGCTGATCATTTCAGCTTTTCATCTTTTCTTCAATGGTTGTTCTATCACTCCTTATTTTTTACCGCATTAATGTTTGGCCAATGTTAATGAGTTATATAGAAACTAATTTTGATTTTGAAAAGGAAAGAATTGGAAAGATGTGAATTGGTAGGATATGACTTTTCTGGGGCCGTAAAAATTGAGAAAGATTTACATTCTTCAGAATAGAAATATATCTGAAAGTCTTATTAGTCAATTAAGGAATCGGTTATGTATGGCTAGAACATGAAATTCTTTTATCACAGAAATGTAGATTAACGTTCATGATTCTTAAATTGGATAGGAGTCGAAAGATCCAATCTATAGGCAATAATTCTTGACTAGCAACCGAAGAAAAGATTAGCTAAATTGAATTGATAAATTACTTCCCTGCATGTTTATTTTAACCTCAACTTGCTCATTGCTATTGTTAAGACTCAAATTATAATTTTGACTTAGATTCGTATTACTTAGTAAACATTGAACTCCTAAAACATTGTTTACTTGGTTGTCTGCATTCATAAAGACATAGTTCACTGACGCTTAAGGTAATTAGTACCGTAGTTCAGTCCCTGTAGGATCGATACTTGGCTTGAATTAAGCCACTTTATTACTTGTTCGACCACATGCACTTGTGTGTAGTCACCACAGCACCGAACACTCCTCGCTCAGAGAGTATATCAGGATATCATCAATAAACATTATCACTAACGTATCCAAGTATGGCTTGAACACCATGTTCTTCAAATCCATAAAAGTTGCAGGAGCATTCGTTAGTCCAAAAGAAATAACTACGAACTCGTAATGTCCATACCGAGTCCTGAAGGCTGTCTTCGGGATATCACTCTCCCGAACCTTGAGATGATAGTATCCAGACCTGAGATCAATCTTTGAAAAGAACTTGGCACCCTAAAGCTTGTCAAACAAATCATCAATTCTAGGAAGAGGATACCTGTTGTTGATGGTGACCTTGTTTAGTTGTCGAGAATCAATACACCTACGAAGAGAACCATCTTTCTTTTGGACAAAGAGGACTGGTGCACCCCATGGGGATTTGCTCGGTCTGATGAATCCCTTATCTAAAAGGACTTTCAACTACTCCTTAAACTCCTTTAGCTCAGGTGGAGCCATTTTGTATGGAGGAATAGATATAGGCTGCGTATCGGGAAAAAGGTCAATACCAAAATCAATCTCCCACTTGGGAGGGATTCCCGTGTAGGTCATCTAGGAAAACTTATGGATACTCAGTACAACTGGGACTGACTGGATAGTCGGGGTCTTGGGTGTGGCATCCTTAATCCTAACCATATGGTACATGCAACCCTTGAAAATCATCTTTCTGGACTTAAGATAGAAAATGAAACGACCTACAGGCATAGCTGGACTACCCTTCCATTCTATGAGTGGTTCACTCGGGAATTTGAACTCTACTGCCTGAGTTCTACAAATAACTGAGGCATAACATGCAAATAGCCAATTCATGTTGAGGATAATATCAAAATCAGTCATGGCTAACTCTACTAAATTTGTGGAGGTGACTTTTTGAAGGATTGTGACTGGGAAACTTCTATATACCCGTCTAGCTACAACTGAATCACCCATTGGAGTAGAGACTGAGAAGGGTTCTGACAAGATTTCAGGACTAACTCTGAAACTACTAGCCACATAGGGCGTCACAAAATATAAGGTAGCCCCTGGATCTAAAAAAGCATATACATCGAGGTGGAAAACTCGTAACATACTAGTGACTACATCCGGGGAGACCTCCTGCTCCGGGCGGGATGCTAAGGCATAGAATCTGTGTTGGCGCTGACCGCTACCTTTGCTAGTAGATGCCCCCCTGCTAGGCTTAGCATGTGAACAGAGCTGCTAAACTAGAAGCTGGGCCTCGGCCCCCATCATGGGCTTATCTAGTTGCTGGGGAATCTCTGAGAATATGTCCAAGCTTCTCGCAGCCGAAGCAAATACATGTACCCGCCAAACACTGACTCGTGTGCCTCCGACCACACCTATCACAACCTAGGATACTAGAATCTGCAGGCTTGCTTCTCTAACCCCTGAGCCTGATGCTCGTCTCCTCTAGTCGTTCCTAGGTCGGGATGGCACACTCATCGCTGAAGATATTGGGGCTGAAGATCTCTGGTGGGACTGCTGTCGATGCCCACCACCTGGTCCACCTTTTGACCCAAGAAACTCTGGTGAGTCATCATTAGGAAAAATCTAACTTGTGCTTCCACCACATTCCCATTCTACATGACATGCACTACTTCCTACTAGTTGACCTGGGCGGTCAAGGACTGTGCTAGCATATGAATGGCTGGCTTGAATTCAGTGTGGGCAACCGGCTCAAGTGTATGGTGCTCATGGGCTAGTGGGGATTGTTGGTGCCCGTCCCCATTTCCATTCTCGTGGCCATTTCCATTTCTATTTCTTCTGCCGTTAACTCTGTAGGGAGGCATGATTCTGCAATCGTGAATAGCATGAGTTAGAAGGATAGAGAGACATTTCACCACACGACATAGATCATGAAAGAAGGGAACGTTTCCTAAACGTCTCGTAGCCTCTTCATCACAAGTGTGGTGTGCTTCACACCCATGAAAAAGACTCTACTGAATGCGGCTTTTAAGACACCCTAGGACACTTCAAAACCTATTGTTCTAATACCAAGTTTGTCATGACCCGAACATAGGCATGGATCGAGACACAAGACAAGTAGCCCCGAGAGTCTCCAAGTCGACCCATGACATGAACATACATCTAAATCAATCAGTAAAAGCGGAAGACTTAACATAATAACCATAATGGAAGTCTGAACACAACATAGCATTTAAAATACATACACGAATCTGAAGCTGATTATACACTATGTATGAAAAGCCTCTAATTCTGATGAGTTGATGGGACAAGACCCCAACTAACTCTCTAAGTCTGTAACTGAAAATACAAAGATAACTAATAATGAATGGTCCTCAGGAGATAAGGACTCACCACTGAACCTGGATGCTAACTATGAAAAAGGGCTAGTGACAGAGTTGAGTTTGAAGATTGGAGCCTATATCATAAAATGATACAACATAGAGTATTTGGTCAGTACGTGGAATGTACCGAGTATGCAAGATAAGTAAAATCACTTAAACAAGTAAAATCATTTAAAACATGACTAATATAAAACATGCATAACATAAAGCATATGATCGACTCA
>JACEIK010002166.1:87743-100073 GCA_018107945.1 Datura stramonium | reverse complement strand
AGAACTTGAATGTGCCATTAATAGACATGTTGAGAAGAAATTAGAGTTTATGGGCTTGAATAATTGAAATTAAAGTATGTATGTCTCTTATGTCTTCGATGGAATTGATTGGGCAAATCCATGATAATGGTCTGATTAATGTCTCCTTCTCATGAATTGGAGTAATCTCAAAAATGGGTCTTACGAAATGAAGATGTATGCTTCTCCCATGATCTTGTTGAATATATTTATGAGTTATGAGTCAAGTATATGGTTTCAGTAAATCTAGAATTATATGAGTCAATGTATGTGTGTTACGATATGAATCGGATCTATGGATCATGAATGGCTCTATGATACATGTCGAATGGTATGAGTCCGGAACTTAAATGTTGTGAATGTATTATGCATGATGTGAATCTAAAAATGCTCACTAATGTAAGACCTTTGAGGAAATATTGATATTTCTCCATAGAGATATGTATTATGATGATAAAGCATGAGATTGATATTTCAGAATATTGGGCTTGTTGTTAGTTGAAAGTAGTCGCAGTCCTTTCGAAAGGAATGTTGTATGAAGGGAATTAGTAAATGCTCATGTCTCTAGTTAGCTTCAGTAGTTTAGTATACATATGATCAGATGTTATATTAATAGCCTCCATGTTTTAGTCCAAATAGTGAATTTCCTTAGTCGAGAACGTTTCCCTTAGTCAGTTAGGGAACTTCGTTAGCCGAGAATGTTTCCCTTAGTCAGTCTAGAACACTCAGTTGAGGATGTGTTCCTTTGTGTAGATTGGGACAGTCCTTAGTTGCGAATGTGTTCCTTGTGCAGATTGGTACACTCCCTAGTTGAAAATGTGTCCCTTAGTAAGCTAGGGACTCTCCCTAGTAGAGAATGGCTCCCGTAGCTCTTGTTATCGATTTAAATCAATTGTGGTAGGAGGCAGTCTCAGTCATCGGTAGATGTTCAGTATATGACCTTTATGCATGATTTCGATGATGTTCCATGGAATGAGATCCTAAGGAAAGTTGCATATATGTGTATGTATAAGTGGCTCTCAAGAGGATTGATGCATGTTAAATCAGTTATGTTAATGTACTTGGTTATTTCCTTATCATATACTTGTGTGTTTGTTGATCTATGATATCCCACATGCTTAGTACATTCCAACTACTTATCGCATGCCTTTTTGTGTTATATCGTCTCATGATATAGATTCGGGTTTCCGGACTCAACCTCACGGTTAGACACGCTCCATCCCTATTCAGCCGCTAGTTGTGAGTCCTCATCTTCTGAGTGCATGATTTACGTGTACATTTTCATCATGTTCAATTTTCAGATTTAGGAGTTAGCTGGGGGTTTGTCCCAACAACTCATCAGTTTAGTAGAAGACTTTCAGACTTGTCTAGACAGATTTAACATTGTATCTAAGTGTTGTTAAATTTTCCTTATGGTTTATATTAAATTCTTGATGTTAGCTACCGCTTATTCATGTTGATTGTCATGTCTGAAGTTAAGTGCATGCTATGATTATGCCATGGGTTGACTTGGAGCTTTTTACAGTTCCTTGTCCCGTGTTACAGCTAGGGTGTGAACTTGGGTCGTGACAAACTTGGTATCAGAGCAAAGGTTTAAAGTTTCCTAGGGTGTCTGAAAGTCACGTTATGCAGGGTCTTCTTCATGGGTGTGAAGCGCTCCACACTTATGACGAAGAGGCTATGAGATGTTTTAGGAATGTTCCCTTTTCTTAATGATCCTTATCGTGCATAGAGCATGAAGTTCTAAATAGTTCCTTCCCCTGAATCATGCTTTACGAGCTCGTATATAATTCCTCCCAGACGAGCGAATGGAAGGAGGAATGGAAATGGGCGCCAACAGGCCACACCAGCCCTGGCGAACTCAATAGATGATCATGTTACTCATGTCGAGTTTAGGGAAGCCTTTCAAAAGTTAGCACAGGCCACGAAAGCTCAAATTAATCAGCAGGGGGTGGTTCATATGCCCCAGAATAAGAACGCGCCAGCAGCTCGGATAAGAGATTTCCTCAGAATGAACCCACCCGAATTCCTTGGGTTGAAGGTGGATGAGGACCCACATGAGTTCATTGACGAGATCCTAAAGATCACCCAGGTCATGCGAGTGAGTATAGAGGAGTGCACCGAGCTAGCTTCATATCAGTTGAAGAGAGTTGCGCACATCTGGTTTACGCAATAGAGGGACAGTAGAGTAGAAGGAGCAGGCCCTATTAGTTGGGGTGAGTTTCAGGCCACATTTTTGGAGCGATTCTTCCCTCGTAGATGAGAGAGATCAAGGCAGCTCAATTTTTGAATTTGAAGCAGGGAACTATGATAGTTCAGGAATACTCCTTAGAGTTCACCCGATTGTCTAAGTACGCGCTAGAGCTTGTGGTTGATGAGCGGTCTCGAGTGAGCCAGTTTTTTCATGGATTGGCGGACTACCCAATAAAGATAGGAGGATCACCATGCTTCACCAGGATATGAATTTTCCTTAGATAGTCTTGTACGCCCAAAAGATGGAGGCGGTGCATTTTAGAGAGAAGGCGGTCAAGAGGCCTAGGATCGGAGATTTAGAGTTATCCCAACAGAGGTCGAGTGGTGGGCACTGCCCACGCTACCAACAGATGTCATCGGCCCCTACACCTTCAATAGTTAGTGTTCCAAGTACACCCAGGGTAAGAGAATTACGTATCCATTGTGTACCAATTGTGGGAAGCACCATTTAGGGGAATGTATGGCCGACTCAGGTGCTTGTTTTTGGTGTGGAAAGTTGGGCCATAGGTACTGAGATTGTGCAGAAGCAAAGCGGGGTGAGGGTAGAGCCCTAACCACCTCTTCAGTAGCTCCAACAATTCTCCTATTTCAGTAAAGTACATCATTTAGCGCAGGTGGCGACCTTCGTCAAAATATCCCTTCCATCTCAGTATAAGGGGAAGTCGCCAGTAGTAGTCACAGGTATGCTGTAGATTGTTCCTCTTACCTTTGTATGTTGCTAAGCACCGAATCCCTATATTGAATAGAAATTCTAGGGTTTTTTGTTGAAAGGAAGTGGTCAATGTCTGTTGTGAAATAGCTGTTAGCATGAGGGTATGGTGAAGTGTTGGAGGTAGGGGGGAATGGAGGCAAGTTAGTAGTGTGCAATCTAACCTTATGGGAGCCTTAGCAGGATGTCTTGAAGCTAAGGGAGAGATGGTAAGTTTATGAGCCAGGAGGGATCTTGAGTTGCTAGTGGAGGAATTTCAACCTTTAGAAGTGCTTAGTAGCACAGTAGGTGAAGATATTTCCTTTACGTGTTTAGATTTAGTGGTTGTGAATTATTCATGCTCAATAAGTCCTTTTCCCCCAGTTAGACCAGATATCATAAATTCTAGCTTGGTATTAGGAAGTGGTTCGAGAATGAAGGCTCAGCCAGTAGTAGCTCGGTGCCAGCTAGATGGGAGAGAATCCTTCTCAATGTTCTATTTAATCCCATGTCAGTTTCATGTCCTCAGTCCCTCTTATGTTGTAGCATGCATGTACGATTTAGATGTTCAGTCCAGAAATGTAATTACATTCGGAGGTATTCATTCCATTAGTTTCCAGCTTGCATAATTAGTAACGGGGTATGGTGAATTGTATTTCTCTATTCCGTACGTTTTTCCACATTCGAGGACGGATGTTCCCAAGGGGGAGATATTGTAACACCCCGAATGTTTCTAAGATAAGATTCTAGGCTTAAGGGGGTAGAAATGGAAATTTTGCAGGATAAGCAGGTGGCAACGGGTGACTTGATGAGTCGTTTGGGAAGGCCACGACTTGTCAGGTTTGTTGTTGGGTAGGCTAGGTGTTTTAGGCAAGGTCTTGGGAAGCGGAGTTGATGGGTGCAGGCAATGAGTCGTCGTGTGGGAGCACAACTAATGAAGTGAGTCATCGGTGGATTCGGGAATTTGGTGAACTTGGGGCACTGGACTTGATGGCTTGGTCCCCACGAGTCGTTACCTGACCCCATAACTCGTGGGGTACCTCGTGGGGTCTGGCAGGGTGACATTTTCCTGCATTTTTTCAGGGGTTTTTTTGTAAAATCCTATGCTCCTAACTTCTAAACCTCGTCATTTTGAGTGCTATTTGGGACATTTTTAAGGGTTCTTTTAGCCTAAACTTTCATTCTCTCAAGATACCTCTCAAAGCCCTTCTTCCTCTTTTCCTCTCAAGATTCAAGGACCTCACCAAGGTGTTCCTCAAAGCTTCAAGACCAAGCTCAAGCAGGGGATTCTTCGAAGCAGGTATGCGGGGTTTTCAACAAGGATATTCTTCCATCCTTGTACCCCAAAATATTTTATCAAAATGCCCAATTTTAATTATTCTAGAAGAGCATGACCTAGTTTTCTTTTTAAATTGATGGTGAATTCTTCTACTATTCTCTAAATTCCAAGACCTATTATCATTATCAATTGATTACAATGTAGAATAAGTGGGTTACCTTGACTTATGGGTTGGGTGATGAAAAATGTGGGGTTATAGAATGTTCTTCATCAATGGATGGAAATTTTAATAAGGCTTTATTATTGTTTACTCAATTATTGTAATTACTTGTACCCATGTTTAAATTATATGAATATTGTATGATTATCCCTAAGAACTTGAATGTGCCATTAATAGACATGTTGAGAAGAAATTAGAGTTTATGGGCTTGAATAATTGAAATTAAAGTATGTATGTCTCTTATGTCTTCGATAGAATTGATTGAGCATGAGGTAAATCCATGATAATGGTCTAATTAATGCCTCCTTCTCATGAATTGGAGTAATCTCAAATATGCATCTTACGAAATGAAGATGTATGCTTCTCCCATGATCTCGTTGAATATGTATAAGTTATGTGTCAAGTATATGGTTTCAGTAAATCTAGAATTATATGAGTCAATGTATGTATGTTAAGGTATGAATCAGATCTATGGATCGTGAATGACTCTATGATATATGTCGAATTGTAAGAGTTCGGAACTTAAATTTTGTGAATGTATTATGCATGATTTGAATCTAAAGATTCTCAATAATGTAAGACCTTTGAGGAAATATTGATATGGCTCCATGAAGATATGTATTATGATGATAAAGCATGAGAATGATATTTCAGAATATTGGGCTTGTTGTTAGTAGAAAGTAGCCCCAGTCCTTTGAAAGGAATGTTGTATGATAGGAATTTGTAAATGCTCATGTCTCTAGTTAGCTGCAGAAGTTTAGTATATATATGATTAGATGTTGTATTAATATCATGCATTTTTTAGTCCAAACAGGGAACTTCCTTGGTCGTGAACATTTCCCTTAGTCAGTCAGGGAACTTCCTTAGTCGAGAACGTTTCCCTTAGTCAGTCCGGAACACTCCTTAGTTTAGAATGTGTTCCTTTGTGCAGATTGGGACACTCCTTAGTTTAGAATGTGCTCCTTGTGCAGATTGGGATACTCCCTAGTTTAGAATGTGTCCCTTATTAAGCCAGGGACTCTCCCTACTAGAGAATGACTCCCTTAGCTCATGTTAACGGTTTAAATCAGTTGTGATTGGAGGCAGTCTCAGTCATCAGTAGATGTTCAGTATATTTACTTTATGCATGATTTCGATGATGTTGCCATGGAATGAGATCCTAAGGATAGTTCCATATATGTGTATGTATAAGTTGCTCTTAAGAGGATTGATGCATGTTAAATTAGTTATGTTAATGTACTTTGTTATTTCATTATTGTATACTTGTGTGTTTATTAATCTATGATATTCCGCATGGTTAGTACATTCCAAGTACCAACCACACGCCATTTTGCCCTTTATCATCTCATGATATAGATTCAGGTTTCCGGACTCAGCCCGCGGTAAGACACGCTTCATCCCTATTCAGCTGCTAGTGGTAAGTCCTCATCTTTCGAGGGCATGATTTACGTGTACATTTTCTTCATGTTTAGTTTTCAGATTTTAGGAGTTAGCTGGGGGGTTTTCCCAACAACTCATCAGTTTTGTAGAAGTCTTTCTGACTTGTCTAGACAGATTCAGCGTTGTATCTAAGTGTTGTTAAATTTTCCTTCTGGTTTATATTAAATTCTTGATGTTAGCTTCTTCTTATTCATGTTGTTAGGCATGTATGAAGTTAAGTGCATGCTATGATTATTCCATGGGTCGACTTGGAGCCTTTTGGGGTTCTTATCCCGTGTTATGGCTTAGGTGTGAACTCAGGTCGTGACAAACTTGGTATCTGAGAAAAGGTTTAGAGTGTCCTAGGGTGTCTGAAAGCCGCGTCAGGTAGGGTATTCTTCGTGGTGTGAAGTGCGCCACACTTATGACGAAGAGGCAATGAGATCCTTATCGTGCGTAGAGCATGAATCTCTAAATAGTTCCTTCCCCTGACTCATGCTTTACGCACTCGTAGATAATGCCTCCCAGACGAGAGAATGGAAGGAGGAATGGAAACGGGTGCCAACAGGTCCCACCAGCCCCGGCGAACCCAATAGATAATCATGTTACTCATGCCGAGATCAGGGCAACCTTTCAAATGTTAGCACAAGCCATGACAACTCAGATTAATCAGTAGGGGGTGGTTCATATGCCCCAGAATGGGAACGCGCCAGTATCTTATGTAAGAGATTTCCTCAGAATGAACCCACCCGAATTCCTTGGGTCGAAGGTGGATGAGGACCCACATGAGTTCATTGATGAGATCCTAAAGATCACCCATGTCATGTGAGTGAGTGGAGAGGAGCGCGCCGAGCTAGCTTCGTATTAGTTGAAGGGAGCCAAGTACATCTGGTTTAAGCAATGGAGGGACATTAGAGTAGAGTGAGTAGGCCCTATTAGTTGGGGTGAGTTTCAGGCCGCATTTTCGAACGATTCTTCCCTCGTGAGATGAGAGAGATCAAGACAGCTGCATTTGTGAATTTGAAGCAGGGCAGTATGACCGTTCAGGAATCTCCTTAGAGTTCACCCGATTGTCTAAGTACGCGCCAAAGCTTGTGGTTGATGAGCAGGATCGAGTGAGCTGGTTTGTTCATGGAGTAGCGGACTACCTGGATAAAGATTGCAGGACTGCCATGCTTTACTAGGATATGGTTTTTCCTCAGATAGTCTTGTAAGCCCAACAGATGGAGGTGGTGCATTTTAGAGAGAAGGTGGTCAAAAGGCCTAGGACTGGAGATTTAGAGTTATCCCAATAGAGGTCGAGTGGTGGGCACCGCCCACACTACCAATAGATGTCATCGACCCCTCTACCTTCGACAGTCGGTGTTCCGAGTACACCCATGGTAAGAGAGTACGCATCCGTTTTGTACCAGCTGTGGGAAGCCCCATTTAAGGGAATGTATGGGCGGTTCAGTGCTTGTTTTTGGTGTGGAAAGTTGGGCCATAGGTACCGGGATTGTGCAGTAGCTAAGAGTGGTGAGGGTAGAGCCCCAGCCACCTTTTCAGTAGCTCCAGCAACCCGCCCATTTCAGCAAAGTACATCATTTAGCGCAGCTGGCGGCCTTCGTCAATATCTCCCTTCCACCTCAATAGAACCTCAAGATAAGGGGAATTTTCCAGTAGTAGTCACAGGTATGCTATAGATTGTTCTTGTTACCTTTGCATGTTGCTAAGCCTCGAACCCCTGTATTGAATAGAAATTCAGGGTTGTTTGTTGAAAGGAAGTGGTCGATGTCTGTTGTGAAATAGCTGTTAGCATGAGGGTGTGGTGAAGTGTTGGAGGTAAGGGGGGAATTTAGGCAAGTTAGTAGTGTGCAATCTATCCTTAAGGGAACCTTAGCAGGATGGCTTGAAGCTAAGGGGAAGATGGTAAGTTTATGAGCCAGGAGGGATCTTGAGTTGCTAGTGGAGGAATTTCAGCCTTTAGAAGTGCTTAGTAGCCTAGTAGGTGAATATATTTCCTTTACGTGTTTAGATTTGGTGGTTGTGAATGATCCATGCTCAATAAGTCCTTTTCCCTCAATTAGAATAGACATCGTAAATTCTAGCTTGGTATCAGGAAGTGGTTCGAGAATGAAGGCTCAGTCAGTAGTAGCTCGGTGCCAGCTAGATGGAGAGAATCCTTCTCAGTGTTCTATTCAACCATATCAGTTTCATGTCCTCAATCCCTCTTATGTTGTAGCATGCATGTAAGATTTAGATGTTCAGTCCAGAAATGTAATTACATTCGAAGGTATTCATTCCATTAGTTTCCAGCTTGCATAATCAGTAATGGGGTATGGTGAATTGTATTTCTCTATTCCATACATTTTCCCACATTCGAGGACAAATGTTCCCAAGGGGGAGATATAGTAACACCCCGAATGTTTCTAAGATAAGATTCTAGGCTTAAGGTGGGAGAAGTAAAGCAGAAAATGGAAATTTTGCAAGATGATTAGGTGGCGAGGGCAACTTGACGAGTCATCTGGGTAGGCCACGACTCGTCAAATTGGTCGTTGGGTGGGCTAGGTTGTTTGGGCAAGGACTCTAGCAGTTGAGGTGACAGGCAGGCAATGAGTCGTCACGTGGGAGCACAACTAATGAAGTGAGTCATTGGTGGATTCGGGAATTTGGTGAACTTGGGGCACTGGACTTGATGGCTTGGTCCCCACGAGTCGTTACCTGACCCCACGACTCGTGGGGTGCCTCATCGGGTCTGGCAGGGTGACTTTTTCGTGCATTTTTCCAGGGGTATTTTTGTAAAATCCTATGCTCCTTACTTCTAAAACCTCATCATTTTGAGTTCTATTTGGGACGTTTTTAAGGGTTCTTTTAGCTTAAATCTTCATTCTCTCAAGATACCTCTAAAAGCCCATCTTCCTCTTTTCTTCTCAAGATTCAAGGACCTCACCAAAGTGTTCCTCAAAGCTTCAAGACCAACCTCAAGTGGGGGATTCTTCGAAGAAGGTATGCAGGTTTTTCAACAAGGATATTCTTCCATCCTTTTTCCCCAAAATGTTCTATCAAAATGCCCAATTTTAATTATTCTAGAAGAGCATGACCTAGGCTTTTTTTAAATTGATGGTGAATTCTTCTACTATTCTCTAAATTCCAAGACCTATTATCATTATGAGTTGATTACAATGTAGAATAAGTGGGTTATCTTGACTTATAGGTTGGGTGATGAAAAATGTGGGGTTATAGAATGTTCTTCATAAATGAATGGAAATTTTAATAAGGCTTTATTATTATTCATTCAATTATTGTAATTACTTGCACGCATGTTTAAATTATGTGAAGATTGTATGATTATCCCTAAGAACTTTAATGTGACATTAATAGACTTGTTGAGAAGAAATTAGAGCGTATGGGCTTTAATAATTGAAATTAAAGTATGTATGTCTCTTATGTCTTCGATGGAATTGATTGAGCATGAGGTAAATCCATGATAATGGTCTAATTACTGCCTCCTTCTCATGAATTGGAGTAATCTCGAAAATGGGTCTTACAAAATGAAGATGTATGCTTCTCCCATGATCTCGTTGAATATGTATAAGTTATGAGTCAAGTATACGGTTTCCGTAAATCTAGAATTATATGAGTCAATGTATGTGTGTTAAGGTATGAATCGGATCTATGGATCATGAATGACTCTATGATATATGTCGAATGGTAAGAGTCCAGAACTTAAATATTGTGAATGTATTATGCATGATGTGAATCTAAAGATGCTCAATAATGTAAGACCTTTGAGGAATTATTTATATGGCCCCATGACGATATGTATTATGATGATAAAACATGAGAATGATTTTTCAAATATTAGGCTTGTTGTTAGTAGAAAATAGGCCCAGTCCTTTCGAAAGGAATGTTGTATGACGGGAATTAGTAAATGCTCATGTATCTAGTTAGCTGCAGTAGTTTAGTATATATATGATCAGATGTCATATTAATACCCTGCATGTTTTAGTCCAAACAGGGAACTTCCTTAGTCGAGAACATTTCCCTTAGTCAGTCTGGAACACTCCTTAGTTGAGAATGTGTTCCTTTGTGCAGATTGGGACACTCCTTAGTTAATAATGTGTTCCTGGTGCATATTGGGACACGCCCTAGTTAAGAATATTTCCCTTAGTAAGCCAGGGACTCTCCCTAGTAGAGAATGGCTCTCTTAGCTCATGTTATCGGTTTAAATCAGTTGTGGTAGGAGGCAGTCTCAGTCATCAGTAGATGTTCAGTATATGACCTTTATGCATGATTTCGATGATGTTTCCACGGAATGAAATCCTAAGGAAAGTTGCATATATGTGTATGTATAAGTGGCTCTCAAGAGGATTGGTGCATGTTAAATCAGTTATGTTAATGTACTTGGTTATTTCCTTATCGTATACTTGTGTGTTTATTGATCTATGATATCTCGCATTCTTAGTACATTCCAAGTACTAACCGCACGCCTTTTTGTGCTATATCATATCATGATATAGATTCAGGTTTCCGGATTCAGCCTCATGGTTAGACACGCTCCATCCCTATTTATCTGCTACTAGTGAGTCCTCATCTTCCGAGGGCATGATTTACGTGTACATTTTCGTCATATTCAATTTTCAGATTTTAGGAGTTAGTTGGGGGTTTGTCCTAGTAACTCATCAGTTTAATAGAAGTCTAGACAGATTCAACGTTGTATCTAAGTGTTGTTAAATTGTCCTTATGGTTTATATTAAATTCTTGACGTTAGCTTCCGCTTATTCATGTTGTTAGTCATGTATGAAGTTAAGTGCATGCTATGATTATGCCATGGTTCGACTTGGAGCCTTTCGGGGTTCCTTGTCCCGTGTTACGGCTAAGGTGTGAACTCGAGTCGTGACATTAGGTCTGGTGAAGGGAACACCATCTGGGTCCGGCTCTAGAACCTAAACTTAAGAGCTAATTCAATGAAAAATACAGGTTTGCCAACGTCTAGACCACATTTAAACAGTTACTCAACTTAAGGAATAAAACTAAAAAAAATAGCATGAGTATCATGAAAAGCTAAACACAGAAATAACCATTCAAGAGTAACATAATTTTGATTAGCTCTAGGATAGTATAAAGATTTAACTACTTAAACTCATACTTCTCCTGGCCAATATGACTCTGATACCATTTTTTTTACGGCTCCAGCAGGCCTTGTCAAACTTGGAAAAAGATACCCAAAAAAATAGATATTGGAATTATTAGATATTGCATCCTCCCATACAAGTGAACTGAGCAATGAATAAATGCTAGATCCGCAAGAGATAGCTCAAGCTTATCTTCTCAACTAAAGAAGATAGCCAGACTACCCTTTCAGAAAAATAAAAAGCTACTACAATCAAAAGAAGTGAACCCCATAGGAATCCACCCAAAAAAATAATATAGGAAAAAGACAAGCCACATAAGGACAAAATGGAATCTCTGCAAACTACCATGCAGATGGAGATGAATCTTCATCAAATTCCAAAGCCACATCAGGAAAAATATCCAATTTCAAGGAAATCAAGTTTCAAGAATATGAAGATAACTTTTAAATAGACACATGTAAAATTATATTTATCACGTGTAGACACATGTAAATAGGTAGCAGTTAGAAAATAATTGACTCATCATATTGAGGTTTATTTAAGACCTTCACCTTGTATTAAGGGTATTCGGAGAAAACTACACTCACTTCCATATTGCCCAACTCCTTATATCTTTCCCTCTATGTTATTTGTATTTCCTTCTTATCAATAAACAACTCTTTGTAAGTATTTTTCTCTTCTACTTTATTATTACTTGTAATATTTTCTTTCATTTTACTCCTGCATTTGTAATTAATTTTCAAGTTATTTCTACGATCCATTAAATGGTATAAGAGCCATGATGGTCAGGAGGAGTATGAGTTTGAGTAGCTAAATCTTTATACTATCCTAGAGCCAGTAGAAATTATGTTACTCTTGGACGATTGTTTTTGTGTTTAGTTTTTCCTGATACTCTTATACTATTTTCTTAGTTTTATTCCTTATGTTGGATAACCGTTTAATCACGTTCTAGACGTTGGCAAGCTGTTGTTTTCCGTTGGATTAGCTCTAAACTTTAGGTACTAGAGCTGGACGCAGATGGTGTTCCTGTCACCAAACCTAAAGGAATAAGATAAGAGAAATTAGAAAAGATAACTAGTAAATACTACAAAAAGAAATAATTATTAAGGAGTAACATCTAATTGATGTTACCCAACATAGTACTACCTTTCCCTCTGAACATTTCATATTATATTCAAAAATTTATGCTTACACATCCATTCACAGAACAAATAAAATACTACAATAGAAGAAAATGAGTATGTTTGAAATATCAGAGTAATTATAAAAGAAAATAGAAGAAATATTAAAGGGCTTAGACTATTATAAAAAACTTATACCTTCATAAACTCTAGACAAT
>JACEIK010002166.1:72433-87239 GCA_018107945.1 Datura stramonium | reverse complement strand
AGACTTTGATAATTCATTATTAGTAGTATTACAAAGTAATCTAGCTAATAGCTTGGTATATTTTAACTGTTATCCCAATTTTTCTATAGATATTAATGATCAAAATGTTATGGATATCCTAAGATTAAATGTTAAAATAAAAAACATGAATAACAAAGTAAATAGAAGACAAATAACCATTATATATAGAGTATATTATAGGCTAATTGTCAGGTCCCACCTTGAGAGGCATGACTGACACTTGATGCCCTACTAGGATCTGAACTGGCCTGACTGAGCTTACGCACCTCTGGTGCAGGGATGATACTAACTCTCAAATCAAGAAAATAATGGGCTATATCTTGGTTGTAAACACAGCCCCCGACCGATAACAGCTAACCAGAAACAAGTAATAATAGGAAATTCTATGCGGGCCGACAAGACCACCATGATGTCTAGTTATAACTGTAAAGTAAATTTGGCACTAAACTAAGTTATGGCCGACAAGGAAACTAACCAATAGCTAATCAAGGCCCTACACGACCAATACGCAAGATAAAACATATATGGGCCCCACAAGGCCAACAACAACTAACCAAAGGAAATCAGAAACAATCTGCAAGCCTCTAGGAGTGATACAATAGTTGAGACAAGGCTCCGACCTACCCATAAACTGTACAAACAAAAAGAGAGACAACCTTCTAACTATGAGCTCTGGAGGAAAGGAGCTGACTACCCTGCTAACTTTGACAGAGAGCTAAGAAGATCCTGGTATGTGTCTATTGGTACCCGCAGGCAAGTAATGCAGCGCCCCAAGAAGGGCATCAGTATAATATGTACCAAATATGCAAGGCAGTAATTATAAGTAACTGAATAAATTGAAATGAAACTAAAGGTAACTGGAAAGACGGGATAGAAATACTACCTAAATAATTGAACTTTCTGTTGTCTAAACTATTAGTAACTAACGCAAACAAGAACCTTACCTGGCCCACATAAGCCGGAAGGTACAATCAACACAGAATAACCCACACAGGGTCCCCATAAGCCCTGGTGACTACACTTAAATATATCTACCCCTAACAAGGTCATACTGAGTCAACTAATAAAAAAAGTCATCCTACCAGTCCCCTGGGTCTGCAACTGAGCCCGCTCGGCCCCTGAACTATAGTTGTGTCTGAGTTTGGTGGACTCCTGATATCTGATATCTACACCCCGGGCACCGCTCGACAGGGGGTGTGGTGTAGTGTCGATCGATATAGGAAATAGTCCAACTATGGAATGGATTGTATGAGGACCTCGGACCCCATCTTCGTCCCTTGCAGATGGCATACCGCCCCTTGGAGTGACGTCATCTCGCCCCTGGCGGGCGTTGAAACAACTATTAACCTTGGAGTTGGCTATGGAGGGCTATATAGGGCAAAGTCAATCCCAAACTACACATAGGATACTGGCCTCAGCTAATAACAACTGCTAATCACGATAGATATACTTCTGGCTTTCTTACTTTGATTAAAATTGAATTATAATACTAAAGAAACTAACTTGCCGAACGAATTTGCCTTAACATACCTGGATTGTCGATTTCTGATTAACTGGCGACTTTCAAATCGTACTCAACAACCCTTTGCAACTGTAATCGTATTACTGGGAGAATGAGACTAGTTTCAGTACTAAATTCGTCAAAAATGATAACTTTCTATATAAATATTAACTATACTTCAATTTAATGGAACAAGGTCGAAAACATATAATTCCTCAAAAGTACAGAAGGGATAAATGCTTACATGAAGCGTGGGATCATATGAAATTAGTTTGGAGCAATTCCGACAACTTCTACTCGGCGGGGCTACGATTTGCCGGGCGACTTTCAAGAAACTAACCCTGTAGTAATGCTCCCTGCAGGCTTATAATTCGATACCTGAAGTTAATTTGAATTTGGGCAACATTTGGCAGCGTAAACGGAAGAGAATTACCTTAAGTTTCGCGTTTTCCTTCCTCTGGACCAAGATATATATGTATATATGAAATATAACAAATGAAAACTTGAACTTATATATAATGTTCGAACGGTGGACACAGGGTCCATGGCACGGACCCTATCACGCTAGTTTACGGGCGTTCCACGGCACCCAACGCGTAGGGAGGGGGTCCGTGACACGCCGCCCCTATCACGGCCTACTCCGTCCTTCTCCCGTGTGATCCCGATTCCGCGCTCGTTTGACCTTTCCCCAAGCCCTTTCTCGTATGTGTCGTACTCTAAAACTCTTGACTAACGTACGAGTAGGTCGACTAAATGTTAGGAACTCACGGGTTGTAACATCCTCCCCCCTTAAGAACATTCATCCTGGAATGTCACATTAGCTTACGGGGATTTAACTCTTCTAACTACTATTCTAGAAAATTTTTGGCAGAGTCTTCCTTGTAGTATAGACTATCTGGAAATCCTGAAATGCAGAAAAGTCTAATACAGACACTTCGCATAACACTATAATAACTATTTCACAACAAGATTTTAGTCAACGGAGCAATCTATGTCACACAAATCAGAAAACAACAACTGAATCAAGAATTTACCTCAACCGCATAGTCTGGACTAAGCCTGGAACAAATGAGGATATCTGGATCTCATATCGTTCTCAGCTTCCCAGGTCATCTCTTCTCTATTTCTGTTCCTCCACAATACCTTAATCAAGGAAACATCTTTAGTCCTCAACCTATGGACCTGCCGGTCTAATATGTCCACTGGAACCTCTTCATAGGCTAACTCCTCAGTAATCTGGACATCGTCAACTGGCACAATTCGGGATGGATCTCCTATGCACTTTCGTAGCATCGACACATGAAAGAACGGGTGAACAAATTGCAACTCTAAAGGAAGATCTAGCTCATATGCCACCTGGCATATCCTTCGGAGGATTCATTACGGTCCTATAAATCTCAGGCTAAGCTTTCCTTTTTTACCAAATCTCATCACGCCCTTCATCGGTGAAACTTTCAGAAATACCCAGTCACCAACATTGAACTCTAGGTTTCTACGTCGTACATCAGCGTAAGATTTGTGGCGGCTCAGAGCTGTCAGCAGGTGTCCTCTGATAAGCTTTACTTTCTCTTATGATTGGTGGATTATGTCTGGCCCAATCAACTCTGATTCTCCTACCCCAAACCAACCAAATAGGGACCTACATTTTCGCCCATATAAGGTCTCACGAGGCGCCATCTGGATTGTTGAATGATAACTATTATTGTAAGTAAATTCAATAAGGGGTAAATACTCATCCCAACTGCCTCCAAAGTCCAACACATATGCCCGTAACATATCCTCGAGTGTCTGGATGGTACGTTCTGCCTACACATCTGTTTGAGGATGGAAGGCTATACTCAGGTTGACTTGTGTCCCCAGGCCCTTCTAAAAGGACTGCCGACTGCCAAAATTTAGCTGTAAATTGCGCTCCTCTTTTAGAAATGGTTGATACTGGAACACCATGCAATTGAACTATCTCTCTGTATGCAATTCAACATAGTCCTCAGTTGAGAAGATAGCTTTTACTAGTAGAGAATGAGCTGACTTCGTCAATCTGTCGACAATCACCCATATGGAATCAAATCTGTGCCTGGTACGGGGTAATCCTATCACAAAATCCATATTGATTGCCTCCCATTTTCACATAGGCACTGCTATTTCCTATGTCAATCTGCGTGTTTTTAATGTTCGGCCTTTACCTGCTGGTAGTTAGAGCATTGTGCTACAAATTATGCTACCTCCTTCTTCATTCCTACTCAGCAGTAAATCTCTTTTATGTCATGATACATATTTGTTGAACCTGGGTGAAGAGAATAACGGGAATAATATACCTCAGCCATGATCGGCTAGTGAAGTCCTGCCACATCTGGAACACAGAGGCAACCTCTACATATCAAGATTCTGTCTTCAATTACCTCGAAAGATGATACTTCCCCTTGCTAAACTTTATCTATGAGCTGCACCAGGTTAGGATGTTCATACTGCTATTCTTTCACCTCTACAACCAAGGATGATACTTCAATATTCTGGATCACTGCTCTGCTATCTCCCAAGTCTACTATCCGAACAGCTAAATTGGCTAACTGGTGCAATTCTCGGGCCAACACTCGTCGTTCGGGCTTTAAATATGCCAAGCTTCCCATGGATTTGTGGCTAAGGGCATCTTCTACAACATTGGCCTTCCCTGGATGATATAAAATATTCACGTCGTAGTCCTTCAACAATTCTAACCAGTGGCGCTACCGGAAGATTCAACTCTTTTGTGTAAAGATGTATTGGAGGCTCTAATGATCAGTAAAAATATCTACATGCACTCAATATAGGTAGTGTCTCTAGATCTTTAAGGCGTGAACTACTGCAACTAATTATAGATCATGGGTGGGGTATATTTCCTTTCATGCTTCCTCAACTGTCTTAAAGCGTAAGCAATTACCTTACCATGTTGCATCAGAACACATCCTAACCCGACGCCTGAAGCATCACAGTACAATGCATAACCCTTTGACCCTTCCGGCAAAGCTAGTACTGGCGCCGACGTTAAACTGTTCTTCAACTCCTGAAAACTCTGTTCACATGCTTTATTCCAGTGAAATTTAGCTGCTTTCTGAGTTAACTTGGTCAAGGGCGCTGTTAAGGTAGAAAGCCCTTCTACAAACCTTTTGTAACAGCCGGCTAACCCCAGGAAACTACGTACCTCAGTCGGAGTGGTAGGTCTAGGACATGTCTTTATTGCTTCAATTTTCTAGGAATTTTCCTGAATACTAGTTTCTGACACAATATGACTCAAAAAGGTCACTGATTTCAGCCAAAACTCACATTTAGAAAATTTCGCATACAACTGGCGATCTCTAAGAATTTGGAGCACTGTTCGTAAATGATCTCGATGTTTTTTTTCTGAATGGGAATACACCAGAATATCATCGATAAACACTATCATAAACAAGTCCAGATACGGCCTGAAGATGTTGTTCTTTAGATCCATGAACATTGCAAGAGCATCCGTCAGTCCGGAGGACATGACTAGAAATTCAAAATGGCCATACCTGGTCCTGAAAGTGGTTTTTGGAATGTCTCTTTCTCGGACCTGGAACTGATGATACCTAGATCTTAAGTCAATTTTTGAGAAATACTCCACCCCCTGTAATTGGTCAAACAAGTCATCTATTCTGGGGAGTGGGTATTTATTCTTGATGGTGACTTTATTCAGCTGTCGGTAGTCTATACACATGCGGAGGGAGCCATCCTTCTTTCTCACAAACAGAACTGGTGCACCCCATGGTGAAGTACTTGGTCTGATGAAGCCCTTATCTAATAGATCTTTCAACTGTTCCTTCAATTCTCTAAGCTTAGTAGGAGCCATTCGGTACAGAGGGATGGATATAGGCTGAGCACCTAGTAATACCAGGAAGTTCATCACGGAATACATCAGGAAATTCATTGATTACTAGAATGGATTGGAAAACCAGAGATTCTTCTTGAACATCCTGAACCCTGACAATATGATAAATGCACCCCTTCACTATCAACTTTCTCACCTGAAGATAGGAAATAAACCTACCTTTTGGCGTGGCTGCATTACCTTTCCACTCACATACTACCTCCCCTGGAAAGTGGAATCAGACAGTCTTGGTCCAACATTCTATATTGGCATAACATGGTGCTAACCAATCCATACCCATAATTGCATCAAAGTCGATCATTTCTAATTCCACCAGATCTGCTAAAGTCGGCAACCAACAACCTCTACTGTGCAACCCTGGTAGATCCTTTTAGCTATAATAGAATCACTAGAGGGTGTGGACACTGAAAAAGGCCACTGATGTAATTCTAGCATAATACCAAACTTATGGGCCACTAATGGTGTAAAATAAGACAAAGTGGAGTCTGGGTCTATAAAGACATACATGGAATGAGAGCAGATGTCCAGCATACCTTTCACCACATCCGATGACGACTCTGACTCCTGTCTTCCCGGTAAAGCATAAGTGCGATCTGGATCGGTGTCGGAATTGGCTGCCTCTAATATGCCTAGGCCTCTGTCGGCTGGAGCAAGGGCCTACACCCTGCTGGAGATACCGGGGCACATGACCCTACTGCAGATCTATCTTGTCTGTCCTGATCACTCTGACCCTTGGCTGGACAGTCTCTCATCAGGTGGCCCTCCTGCCCGCATATGTAACACACAGAAGAACCATACCTACATGCCTCAGGATGACGGTGCCTGCAAATAGGGCAAAGTGGCACAGTAAATCTACTCTTCTCTAACCCCCTCTGCTGCTGCAAGCCTGATGGTCGTGAACTCTCGCCAGGTCCTGACTACCCCCGACAGCCTAATCTACCACCCTGTTGCTGCTGTGGAGGTGGGGTTCTGGGTGGTCTACCTAATAGTCATGGCTTGGGTCCACCCTGAAATTCTGCCTGCACATCACTCGATCTAGACCTGCGGCGCTGCTCCTGATTTATTCTTTCTATCTCTTATTGCGGCTGTCTAATCCCCTTAATATTTTGAGCAAAGTCTACAACACGAGCAATATCCATGTCCTCTCGCAAAGTAGCTATAATACAAGTTTCTACATATTCTGGATTCAATCCCATGATAAACCGATGCACCCTGGCTTGTATGGTATCTACAAAAGCCGATGCATATCGGGCCAGGGAATCAAACCTCATAGCATACTCCCAAACACTTATCGAGCCCTGCTCCATATGTAAAAATAATCTACCCGGGCCTGTCGGATCTCTCACGACAAATACTAGTCCAAGAAGGCCTCTGAAAAGCTGGACCAAGTCGGAGGGGAAGCATCTCTACCTCAGGACCTTTCCCAACTCTCGTACCATAATATTGTTATGTCCCATAGTCGAAATACCACTAACTCAACTAATTCTCCAGGTGTAGCATGCATTACTCTAAAGATCCGTTGCAGCTGGTCCAAAAAGTCCTGAGGGTCCTCGTCCCGATCCGTCCCCATAAACTGCGAGGGACTTAGAGCAAGGAATTCTCAAACCCTCAAACTACCTGGTCCTCCTGAATACTCCGCAACTATGGGTTCCACTGGCTATCGCTGCGCATCCATCATCTGGGCTATCATAAAAACAACACTCTTGACCTCCTGATCCGATGGCATCGGTATAGAGACTGGTAGAGGCGGTGCCAACACATCTACCGCTCTGGACGGATCCTGGCGTGGCAGAGAGTGCTAGGGAGACCGAGATGAAGTCTCTCTGTTTCCCTCAGATCAGGCTGACTCTGACTGGGGCACCAGGCTAGTGCCCTCTCTTGCTGCAACATCTAACTTCCTGCAAGTCATGGTCTATCGCTCGTCCGACATTTCTCTTTAGAAAAGTAGATTAGGATAAGCTTAGGGACTTATCCCTATACAACACAACTTTATAGCAAGACTGGAAGGGAAAGAAAGGTAACCATCCTAACATGTCTCACAACCTCTTATCTATAGTATGTGGTGCACAACACATCGATAGGCAAGACTCTACTTAGCTCGGCTTGTAGACTCCCTGGTATACGACCTGCTCTGATACCAAGTTTGTCACGCCCCACCTTAGGAGGCATGACTGGCACCTGGTGCCCTACTAGCATCTGAACTGGCCTAACTGAACTTACGCACCTATGGTGTAGGGCTGATACTAACTCTCAAATCAAGAAAACAACAGGATATATCTCGACTGTAAACATAGCCCCCAGCCGATAAGGCCTTATAGCCCCCTGTAAAAGAAAACAGCTAACCAGAATTAGGTAATAATAAGGAATCCTATGCGGCATGACAAGACCACCATGATGTCTTGTTATAACTGTAAAGTAAATTTGGCACTAACTATGGCCAACAAGGCCACTAACCAACAGCTAATCAAGTCCCCACACGGCCAATACGCAAGATAAAACATATATGGGCCACACGACCAACAACAACTAGCCATAGGGAATTAAGAACAATCTGCAAGCCTTTAGGAGTGATATGATGGTCGAGACAGGGCCCCAACCTACCCATAAACTGTACATACAAAAAGAGAGCCAACCTTCTAACTATGCGCTCCGGAGGAAAGGAGTTGACTGCCCTGCTAACTCTAATGGAGAGCTAAGAAGATCCTGGTCTGTGTCTATCAGTACCTGCAGACAAGTAATGCAGTGCCCCAAGAAGGGCGTTAGTGCAATATGTACCGAATATGCAAGGAAGTAATTATAAGTAACTGAATAAATTTGACTGGAAAGAAGGGATATAAATACTTACTGAATAACTGAACTTCCTGTTGTCTAACCTATTAGTAACTAACGCAAATAAGAACCTTACCTGGACCCCATAAGCCTGAAGGTACAACCAACACAGAATAACCCACACAGGGCTCCCATAAGCCCTGGTGAGTACACTTCAATTTATCTACTCCTAACAAGGTCATACTAAGTCAACTAATGACTAAATCCGTCCTACCAGTCCCTTGGGTCTACAACAAAGCCCGCTCGACCCTGAATTGTAGTTGTGTTTGAGCTCGGTGGACTCTTGATATATGATATATGCACCCCGGGCACCAGGCTTGACAGGGGGTGTAGTGTAGTGCTGATCGAAATAAAAAATAGTCATCCATGCAATGGAATATATGAGGACCTCGGACCTTATCTTCATCCCTTGCGGATGGCATACCGCTCCTTGGAGTGACGTCATCTCTCCCCTGGCGGGCGTCGACACAACTATTAACCTTGGGGATGGCTATAGAAGGTTGTACAGGCAAAGTCAATCCCAAACTACACATAGGATACTGGCCTCAGCTTATAACAACTGCTAATCACAATAGATATACTTCTGACTTTCTTACTAGGATTTAAACTGAATTATAATACTGAAGAAACTAACTTGCCGAACGAATTTTCCTTAACATACCTTGATTGCCAATTTCTGATTAACTGGCGACTTTTAAATCATACTCAACAACCCTTTGCAACTGTAATCGTATTACTGGGAGAATGAGACTAGTTTCAGTACTAAACTCAACAAAAATAATCGTATTATTGGGAGAATGAGACTAGTTTCAGTACTAAATTCAGCAAAAATGATAACTTTCCATATAAATATGAACTATACTTCAACTTAACGAAACACAGTCAAAAACGGATAATTCCTTGAAAGTGCAGAAGGGAGAAATGCTTACTCTAAGCCTGTGATCATATAGAAATTAGTTTGGAGCAATTCCGACAACTTCTACTCGGCGGGGCTATAATTTTCCAGGCGAATTTCTAGAAACTAACTATGTAGTAATGCACCCTACAGGCTTATAATTCGATACCTAAAGTTAATTTGAATTTCGACAGCGTTTGGCAGAGTAAACAAAGAGAATTACCTGAAGTTTTGTGTTTTCCTTCCTTTGGACGAAGATATATATGTATATATGAAATATAACAAATGAAAACTTGAACTTATATATAATGTTTGGGTGGTGACGTGAGGTCTGTGGAACTGACCCTATCGCACCAGTTTACGGGTATGCCATGGCGCACAACGCGCAGGGAGGGGGTCTGTGACACGCTCCCCTGTCGTGGCCTTCTCCCGTATGATCCCGATTCCACGCTTGTTCGACCGTTCCTCGGGCCCTTTCTCATACGTGTCATACTCTGAAACTCTTGACTAACGTACGAATAGGCCAACTAAATGTTAGGAACTCACGGGGTGTAACACTAATGGAAACTACCCTAGCTCCAAAAGGAAAAGTAGTAGTAACAAAGGGTTTACCATGCTTATGGAAGCCAATCACAATCACAACAATATTTCTATCCCAAAAATGATAAAATGGGATGATATATTAATAAAAGATGACTGCAGTTTGAATCCATAACAGAGTCAGAAATTGAGGAAGAAAATTCAAATATTGAGCAGGTAATATAATTTTCGGATGGATTTATAGATTTAAGATTTCTAATATCCCAATCCTTTAGTCATGCTTCTTCAAGTAAAAGGATGCCTTTTTCAAGAACTTTATTTTCAAAAATCAAAGAAGAAAAGGATGTAACTCTTGAAGACATAGAGAAAAAATTAAAAGGAGAGATTTCTCCGAAACAAGTCCTCAGATTGAATATGAATCTAGAATTACCAAAAGAACAAGTCCCTCTACTAGTGAGATGCTAGGAGTAAGAGACTCTTTATGCATGATAAGATCGGATGAGGAGTTCAAACCTGACTTTGAATATTTAGATAAACACTGGTTAGATCCATAAAATAGCATAAAAAGCAATGGTATATAGAGAAATATACATTAAAGGAAATATTATCCTTTAGGAAAAATTTGTGCACTGATGTGAAAAGAATGAGATTCAATATAAAGTTCTTTAAATGGTTAGAGTACATAGGAAAATTGGTGATCAGAAGGAATCATTAATCATTTTCATTAATAAATGGCATACCAAAAGTAAGGTGGTTGAATCTATAATTTTTTCATTAGAAGAAATTAGTTTACCAATAGATGGTAGAATTGTTATAGCTAAAATTGATATAGTAGATACCCAAGGTGACCCTAAGAATAAAGATATAAAAAGATTAATTCAACAAAATAATTATACGAATCAACTACTATACATAGTCTCTAATCAAATCCTTAAGACTAATAATAAATCAGTTTTTTAATAATAAACCAAGTCCTTCCTATAATAATAAGAAATTAGAAACCCATCCAATATTTAAATTACAAGAATTTTTCAAAGATAAATTTTCCAAATCTTAAGAGAAGTTTGAAATCACAAATGGTCTTATAGAAAAGATTAATAAAAAATTAAAAGCTGCATTAAAAATAAAGGATGAATTAAAATTCAATGATGATAAACATAATAACAATATCTGAAAAGTGTGATAAGATATCAATAAGTTAAGCTCTAAATATTCCATAAAAAGAATTGTTATAATAAACCCTCATTCCCGGATATGCAGTATGAGGAAAATGAATTTCTATCTCATACTTCACACTCTGAAAATGAAATTGCTGAATGGAATATTGATGGACATGCAAAATATTAGATATACAAAAAGTTACATGAAATGGGAATGACCATTACGACATATAAAATGAGAAACTACATGGATAAACAAGCCACCACTCTAATTATATCTGGATTCACATGGACATTAAAATATTAGTGGGATAATTATCTCACTGAAGATAATAGACATAGCGTAACAAATGCTACAATCATCACTCAAGTTATTAAGACTGAATCTACAAGACGAACTTTTGAAAATCTATGCATAGAAGACGCCACTGCTACCTTAATTTATAGTATAGCAAAATATTTTATAGGAGAACCTCAACATATTCAAGATAGGAGTTTAGAAATATTATCTAACTTATCTTGCCCAAAGTTAGATGATTTAAGATGGTATAAGGATATTTTCCTTAACAAGGTTATGGTTAGAGAAGTCTGTAGTCATGATTATTGGAAAGAAAAATTTATAAGTGGTTTACCAACATTATTTTCCAAAAAGGTTAGGATAAAATTAAAAGATAGATTTGATGGAAAAATTCCTTATAGCTAGTTAACCTATGGTGACGTTATAAGTTTTATGAATGTCACAGGACTTAAATTATGTACAAATATGAAGCGTAAAAATCAACTTAACAAGGAAAATAAAATATCCAAAAAAGAACTAGGATACTTTTGTCAAGGCTTTGGATACATCAAGTTATCTGCCCCTTCAAAAGAAGCATCCAAAAAAGCTAAAAGAAGATACAAACACTATAAGAATAAATCTGAAAATCCACATCATTACAGAAATAGATTTAAAAGGCCTAAATAAGAATCCAACAAAGGTGGCTTTAAAGGAAATACTGATAAGTGTTGAAACTGTGGAAAATTTAGCCACATGGTTAAGGATTGTCAGGTCCCTAATAAAAAAAATAAGATCAATATGTTAGAACTTGAGCTAGAAATAAAAAATATATTACATTCTATTCTTCATGAACATAAGAATAATTCTTCCCCTGAAGAATGTTTTAGTGATGAAGACCTTCTTAATATTGCATATAGTTTTGACAGTAGTGACTCAATTAATCATTGTAGATGCATGGAGCAATCTGCACCTGTGATAGTCACTCAATAAATATCATCACCAATAATAATAAGGAGATCTTCTTTGGTATGACTGATCATATAGAAGATAAAGATCTTAAAAGAAAATATCTAATAGAATTAAAATATAGTTCTTAAACGACAACATGAAAAAGAAATAGTTGAGCCTTTTAATATGAAAAATGTACTAAAAAGATTAAAGAACAAAAATCTAATACAACAGTACAAGATCTTCAAACTGAATTATTACATATTAAAAATAAAGTTAAAGAAGTTAAGCAAAGACTTAAAATCTAGAACAGATGCTCTTGCTAATAATTTACTAAATGAACTAAAACTTATGCAAGAATCTGAATTATATCCATCCGAACTAGGAGAAACATCAAAAACTAGAAAAGGACGAATAAGAAATTGAGTCTCTAGAAAGCCCTTCAGAAAGTAAATCAGGAGTAAAAACTATTGCAATAGTTAAAGTTCAGAGCTGACATATACCTATGACATTTATTCAAAAAATTACATTATTAGATACAGGTGCAAACAAAAATTGCATTATTGAAGAAATAATCCCTACTAAGTACATTAAAAAGAGTACAACGCGGTTATTGATACAAGAAAAAGTAATGGATAGATAAAGGATAACTAACTTGACACAAAATTAGAAGGAAAAACAACCCTTGTTAAGAAACAAGGACCTCAAATCCGCAATTCAACAAGTGCCAAGTTCTTAGAAAGACCTCAAGGGAGATTAATTCCTCTTTCAACCCTCCTCTCAAGAAAATTAACAATCTAAGGCTAGGCAAAAGCTTACCAATCTACTACCCTCAAAATATGATTTGTTCAAAGTCATCAGAATTCTCCATGAAAATTACAAGAACTCCTATCTTATACTAAATAAGGAAAAGTAGAGACTATTACAAATATGCCCTTAATGAGTAAGGGTCTTGTTTGGTTCTCTTCCTTTTTCTTGAAATCAAAGAATGGCCATTTGCAAAATTAACCCATCTTCTTTATCAACATGGCCACCTTGTGCTCCCGTCCATCCTTTACCCTCCCAAGCTATCCTCCATATATAGGCACCTTGGATTGCATCATTCTCTCCTTCTTGAAAAGGATTCATCCTTGAATCTAGACCTTGTAAAAGCATAGAGAAGACAAATAACAAAAAGGACCTCATAGCATGAGGGTTAGCACAAATATAATTAGGACAAACCAACATACATGCAGAGCCACCTAGGTCAAAAGGAAATGATATCTATCCATTTTGGTCAAAATCACAATTAATCGTCTCAATATAACCCCTTCTCTCACAAGGCAACACCTCAAAGCAGCCAATAAAGGTGTCTGACAAGGAAACTTCATTCACTATGTCCCTAGAGGTAAGATCACCGATAGATACAAAAACATCATCAAGCACATTATCAAGAATTGGGACACTCAAAGACGAAGTACCAATTTGATCATAAACATCACTTTCTTCGTCAACACTCCGTAGTGGGTTATCATACAAGGTATATCCATGGATAATAGCTACACCATTATCATATTGAACAATACTATGCTCGACATTATAAGAGATATCATCATTATCAAATAAGACATTGTACTTTAAGAGAGAACAATCAAATGAAGATGAAGAGTCAAAGCATGCAATATCACTCTCAAAAAGATCAATGTCATCATTCAAGCATTTTCATTCATATAACTTCTATGAGAAAAACAAGTAATAGGATCCAAAAGGAAGATGCTCAAAGAGTCACGCTTTTTCAAATGACCAACTTCATCCACATCATCACTAAATTGAGACTCACTAATCACATCACAAAATTCCTCAATTAGTGTACAAGTATCACAAATAAGTTGATCATTACAACCTTTAAATGACAATGTACTATCATTCACATTGCAAGTGTTAACACTAGGTGCATATAAATCGGTCTTGCAAGAAGAATTGATTCGGTCATCAAAAGGATCAACTAGTGTTGGGCACTCTCAACATCAATATTATCAAGACATGGAAGAGAATTATTAAGCACATAAGAAGATAAGCTATCACTAACACTTTTTTCATTGAAAATATTTGAAGTGTTAAGTTTAGCGATTATACCTTGAAGTTCACAAGGATGATCATCCATAGCCTCACTTATGATGGGTTACCTCATAAGATATAATGGAACGGTGAGCTCCCCTTCTGGAGGCATATTCTTGATATCCCTCTTGGATAGTCCACAAGGAACACTAACATCATAACCATCCCCAGACTCCTCATCAACTCCAACATCACCCTCCACTCGGGGGTCATCATTGCCAACCCCCTCAACAACATCAACATCATCATAACAATAAAGACCATCGGCCATCGAAACCTTGACATTTATGACATTTAAGAGGGTGAGAAGTGTTACCTCCTTCCTTTGGAGGAAGAATGGGATTGGGCTGCTCCACTTGATTGCTTTCGGCAATGGGCCTCTTGACATCTTGCATGGTACCCTTGTCCTTTTGCCAACTGGAAGAAGAAGTTCCGCTAACTTTGTTATAGTGCCAAGTACCTTTGACACCCCTTTATTTGTCAAGCTTCTCCTCTTGGAGCTCCATGTCATGCCCCGCCTTGTGGGGTATGACTGGCACCTGGTGCCCTGCTAGGACTTGAACTGCTAGACTACTGAGCCTAAGCACATCTGGTGCCTGGATGGCTCTAACTCAGATTCACGGAATCAACGGGCTATATAACGGCTGTAAACACAGCC